>BMAV01010420.1:336191-351548 GCA_019973955.1 Trichonephila inaurata madagascariensis
TGCAACTCGTCTTGGCATATATACCATAAGTTCTTGATAGATGATTAGAGACAGTCTGTATCAATTTTCTAAGCAGTGGTCGCGTAAAGTCAAGATATTCCGACGTAAAGATGTTTGATCTCTGAGCTGCCTTTCTATGAAAATCCAAATGTGCCCCATCAGATTAACATCCGCAGAGTTAGGTGGACAGAATATTAATTGGTCTTATCTTTATGCTTCTCGAACCCTTCTAACATAATTCACGCCTTTTGACATGGGATGCTGTCCTGCTGTAAGATTTCAGCAGGACAGCATCTGGAAACATGGGTCTGTTTTCCCAACTGGAAAACAGACTCCATATAAGGGTGTAACTGATCCGCAATTATGCTCAGATAGTCTACAACTTCCACAATCCCTTCTACCGGAACTAAGGGTCGCAGAGTCACCCATGAGAACATTCTCCAACGTATAAAACCTCTACCACCAGTCTGTGTACATGGAGGGAGCAACTGTTTGACTGTGGAAGACGGCACACCCTGACACAACCATCAACGTGATGAATGAAAAAACAATGTTTCACCCAACCTAGAAGCTCTCTTCCACTTATGTATGGTCAAGTCTCTGTTTCTGAGCCCGCTCTAGGCGTTGTTGGCAATGACACTTGGTCAACAGAGGCTCACGAGTGGGTACGTCTGCTGCGTAATCCTATATGCAACAGTGTCCACTGAACTATATGTTCCGAAACGCTTGCACTTAGACCTGCGTTGTATTGGATTGTCAGCTGAGCCTCTGTTTGTCGTCAATTTTTCTTTACCAAACGGGACAATATTTCTGACCTCCTTTGTCTTTGATGACGCGTGGATGTCCATTAGCTAGACGTCTACTTCTCGTTCCACCGTTATTTATCCACTTGGCAAAAAAAAGAACCAGTAGAATACGAACAACCTACTAGTCATGCTGTTTCGGAGATACTCGTTCATAGTCTTCGGACTATTAAAATCTGCCCTCTTTCTAATTCGCTTAGACCAGGGGTCGGCAACCTTTTGAGTCTGAAGAGCCAAAAATTACAACTTACAAAATTTCAAAGTTTTTAAAGAGCCACAAAATTTTTCTTGCCAACAATAAATAGTGCTTGCATAAATAAATTTTTTTGATTAAAAAAAAACTAATCTATTTATTTATAAGAACACGTATCTTTTATTCATATATAAGTAGTGTTTTTCACAACAAATTAGATAATATATATATGGCATTATTAGATAATTACTTATTATTTAAGTAAAAAATATATATAAAAACAATTAAACATTTACTTACAATGCTAACTTGTACTTCAATAACAAACAATTGAGCAAACAAATTCAATGGGAGTGATGGCTTTGCATGGTTATTCACAAGTAGAAAATTTAAACTTTACTAAACAATTTAACTTGTGCTTAAAAAAATAAGAAAAAATAAATAAATAAATAAAAAATAAAAAAATAAATAAAAACAATAACATACATTTGAGCAAACAAATTCAATGGGAGCGTTGGCTTTGCATGGTTTTAGAAAGTTTGGTTAAATCTGGCTCATAACTCTCTTGTTGTTTTAAGTTTCAAACACGACTCTAAATTTTCATTTGTTAGTTGACTTCTTACTTTACTTTTAATTATATTCGCGCAAGAGAACGCTTCCTCGCACGAATATATCGATCCGAAGACAGTCAGCACTCCAAGTGCTTCACCTCACTGTAGCAATCTGGAAGATTATCCCATGCGTCGAATATGAGTGCCTCAACTCACGGCATTTCTTTTAAAGATGTCAACTTTTGTTGCGTTACGCACATACATTTCTGGACCTCCAACTCTTCTAACTTGCTTTTCAACTCTGTAAATTTTCCAGTCCTCAAAGCTTTACTTTTTAAATCGATCAATCGCATTTCTAGAGATCCAGTATCAATTCCAAATGGCTCAATGTGGATTTCGTTACTATTTGTGTTGAGAGGATATATTCCGAATGCTAGAGTGGTTTTGTTGGTTTTGAATTGCTCATATCTGTCAGCAAATTCATCTTCAATTTTTTTTTTATAACTGTGCTGAAGTAATTCGTGTCAACAGTTGCACTGGTTTTATCGCGATATTGCTTAAGAAATTGAAAATGAAGTAATTTACCGCTCTGAGTATCTTTTGCAAAAAGAATTAATTTTTCTTCGAAACAAGCCAATTCTTCTGCCAAAACATAGGCTGGGTTTCCCTTTCCTTGCAGTTTTAGATTCAGCTCATTTAATTTCGCTGTGATATCCACCATAAAGTAAAAATTTTGCAACCATTTGTTGTTCTCTAATTCAGGGTGATTAATGCCTTTTTCATATTGAGGAATGTATTTATTTCATTCAAGCACAAAGCAAAATTTTACAACACTTTACCTTTGGAAAGCCATCGTACTTAATTGTGAAAAGGGATGTCGGAATACTGAGTCTCCATTTCGTTCAAGAATTCTTTAAACTGACGATGGTAGAGTGCTTTTGACCAAATGCTGTTAACAATCATGATTACCAAATTCACGACCTTAACTATTTCGGCCGGAAATATTTGGGCACAAAGCGCTTCTTGGTGTATTATGCAGTGAAATGCAAGGATTTCGTGGTTTATTTTGTTCCGCAGAATCGTTGTTGCCACTTTATTTTTTCCTGTCATACTTCTGGCTCCATCACTTGCTATTGAAACGATTTTATTTAAATCGATCTTATTGTCTTCAAGGCATTATTGCACGGCATTCTCTATATCTTCCCCTCTAGTTTGTCCCGAGAGCGGTAGCAATCCTAGAAGTTCTTCTTTTGGATAATCGAGTACAAGTGGCTGAGAGATAGAAACGGCGCTTAATCTTCGTTAATCGATTCAGAACGATTTTTAAAAGGTTTTTTTTTATAAAATAAATAAGATTTGCGTATGAAACTAAAGAGCCGCAGCTTCACATCCAAAGAGCCGCATGTGGCTCGCGACCCGCAGGTTGCCGATCCCTGGCTTAGATCAGCCACTTTCCCCCTCTCGCAAAAGTGCAAGAATGATAGCTTACCTTCTCCTGCAGCAGTTGAGTACCATTAATTCTCAATCACGTGGCTTCTACGTCCTCTAGACGAGTTCATTGAAAAACGTGGATGCATTCATAATGTTTTGGCTCGACGGTGTATATTCTTCATATCCTTTTGGTGTACTGTTTTATACACTCTTTTTTTTAACAACTATCATGGAAGTGAATTTTTATTTTGAGAGGGTGGGGGAGGTTAAAAATTATTTTTTGTTACTGAAAATTTCTAGTGATCTGCATTTTCATCTTGAAAGATATTTTTAATGATGCTTTTAGATTTCTAACTATAAATATATATTTTAGAAATTAGATTGTGACATTTGACTTTTCTGAGATAAATACATTTTCAAATGTTTTTATATTCTAGAATGATTCTGCTCTCTCTGTAAATACCATTAAACAGCAATCTGATATTCTTCCTGTTCTTCTTGGTAAGTAAATTTGCCTTATTTCTTATTCAATGCTTTTTTTTAATTAATATCTTAACATACTTTTTTGCTATAAATTTTTCGTCTTTACATTTCTTTATCTGTTATAAATTAAACTTTTTGTTGTGCTAACATTTCTGAATCATTCCTTTATCGTAAAGTATTAGTAATGTAAGAACATCACGGTCCAAAGTTTTTAAGATATTTTTTCCGGTTTCATGAAGAATCCTCTGATTAATAAATGTTCAGTTGGGCATTTACATTTTGTCTAATTACAGTCGAAATTTCTGATTATACCATTTGCAGCTCTCAGAGCCTAATATACTATAACTTATTTTTGTATCAGATCATTGAGAAAGCAAAATTTTTTTAAGCACTGGGGAGAACTGATAAATTTGCTGTTAAATTGTAGGCTGTATCTCTCAATAACATAACATTAATCTTTTGATTATAGTAATTGTTTAAAATGTAATTACTTGAATAAAATTATGTACATATACAAAATTGTTATTAATTTATTCAAGTCAAAACAATATGTAGGACTATAGCAAGACAGAGAGTAAAGGTCAAAGTAGAATAGCCTCATTAATACGATAGCAAACTCTTAGCATCAGGACTAAAATATATATACAAACATATATATGTGCATATATACACTGCCCAATGTAGAAAATGTAACACTTGGAAAAAGTTGATAGAATTTGAGGAAAATTGAAGTACAGACATATAATGTATATGTAAATAAACTGTTTTATTAACAAGATAATTTTTATTATTGCAATGAAAATTCTGGGGAATCAGTAGGAAGTTGGGCCATCTTTCCCGGCGATGCAAAAATCAGTCATATGAGGTACAGATTTAATTAGAGTGCAGATAGTAACCTGAGGGAGGGAAGTCCATATGCTTTTAACAACCCTCCATTGTTCATCCTCCAATTGAGGCTGAAGCAGATCAAGTAAACAATTGCCAAAACACGCCACAGATTTGGTCGATCGGTGAGAGATCAGGGAACATTGCAGGCAAAGGAAACAGCTTATAAGCTGCTTGGCTTCTGCTGATGAATACAGTGTGCAATCGTGTGTTGTCCAGCTGGAAAATGCCATTTCGTAGCTGCTGAATGCAAGTTAGCATAACTGGCTGCAGCCATTCATCAGTATATCTTCATGCCATCAATGTGCTTCTTCAGCGTACCTGAGATGACCTTCTATCGTGACTAACGGCGCCCCAAACCATTTTGCCACTGTAACCCCCAAACCATTATGCCATTGTAGTGACCCAAGGTTTAATAAAATATACAGGTAGCGAATATGGATCACGCAGCTTTAGTAAAAATATTTTTAATTTATAATTTTAATCACACACAAGTTAACAAGGCGTTTTTATCTTTACACATTTAGGAATCGGATACTTTGTCGTAACGTCGTCAGGTAGGCTGTTTTCGTCTGATCTCGTAACGTCGGCGATCCGCCTAAATAGAAAAAACAAAAGTTCGCTTTCTCTTGTTCTCTCCTTTCTCGCTAGTCTCTTTTTCCTCTTCACTTCGTTTTTTAAACTTCCGGGCAGGACTGTTTCACGCCCCTTGAAATCCCTTCCATTCCTGATTGGAATGTGTAAATGGTCTTACGCACGGCAATCTCGGACACTGTTCCAAATACCATTGGTTTTTTTCCAGACTGGGCCCATTCTGGTCAAAGCTGTGTTAGGTGCCACATGTCGAAACTCAAGCAGGTTGGTCATAAATCAATATGTCTCGCCGACGCATTATACACAATTCCTGGTGTTTCGTCCTTACAATAGCGGACCTTCCTTTCTACACATGTGTACCAGGACCACATGTTAAATGAAACAAATGAATGGACCTTTTCAGCTGACAACAGGTTATACCTTTCTATTGCCTTCTTTGAAGGATGAAGCCATTTAGTGCGTGCTTTTAGCCTGGGGTGCCGGTAAACCAAAAAGAGATAGCAAGACAGCTGACCAACTAAGAGGCTACGTCACACCACTTTGACGAGTGGTATGGCGAGCGAGACTGGTTGTTGAATATTACTAATACCATTCAGTCGATCAAGTGTATCGGTCCTGACACCATCGCAATTTTTCTCGTCAGTTGATAGCCGTCTATGACAGTCTTCGTAAAGGGGCAACTTGTGTGTAAGCTGTTTTCAGTCAGACTTCGTGAAACTGTTCTCTCGCGTATAAAAGCATTCAAAGCGCCTAGCACATTCCACATAATGTAGAGAATAGTTGATTGTGGGTTGACGCCGCATCCTTTTGGATGCATTGATCCGTATGTTTGGTTGTGTTCGTCTAGGTGGATCTATTTTTCGTGACGATTCTCATTTCCTTTGATCTATCTGATTCAAATTCTATGCTCAGTGGACGCATCTACATGCGTGTCAGTAGTGATACAATGGTAAGACTAACCATCTGTACGTAAGCCTACAATTTGATCTCTTGTGAAATAGTCTGATTATCATTACTGCTTTCAGTGTTAACATCTAGCTATTTCTTACTCAATACGTATTTTCTGTGTATGGCACGTATAATTCCTCGCGAAATTCTGTTTCCCTTGCAACAGAGTAGCGACTGTTGGTTATTCTTCAACAAAAGGGTCACGGGGCACCTGAATCGCAGCGTGACCCTAAATTCTTTGATATTTCTATCAGCTTGAAAAAGAAAATCATCTTCGAAGGAGAGTTCCTATTCACCTAAAAGGAATTGCCGGATAGTGCTGGATGCAGGACATTGACGACTGGGTGTAGATAGAAGGTGTAAAGAGTTTTTGCTCCGCCATCTATTGTTAGAACGTATAATTACTGGTGAAGAGTTCATTTTACTGTTGGTTAAAAATGTTGGAGGTGAAAGCAGGGCTTTTTCTATTGGATTGTGTGTAGAGAATTGAAGCGCTATTGAATGCTCCGGCTGAGAGCTAACAGTACATTCGCAGGTAGGCAGAGCAAGTGATCTGGGTACGTGATTTTTAAAAAAATCTTGTAGCAAGCAAGTGAAAAGTTAAGGATAAAAGTTTTATAATTTTATTTTTCACTTAATTTTAATGTTAAAGTAAAAATAAAATGAAAAATTTCCTAAAAATTTTGGAAAGGAAAATAGAAATTAAGGGGCTCATGTGAATCTACTAAGGTTTGTCTTGTTCTTATAAATTTAACTGCAATTCATAATTTTCAAGATGCAACGTATTTTTGATTTCATGAAGTCTGTTAAAGAATTTGATGTTTTGATTTGATTCATCTGCTGTTTCCTTTCTTTTTTATCATTCACAATTATCGTGTGGACATCTTTCATTTCTGATCATCTGCATAACTTGTTTAGCTGCCTATTCCTTGAAATTTGAATATTTATACTGCTGAATCTTCATGCTATTGTATTATATGTAATGGCATGAAGATTATAACTTTGCTCAAAATACACACGCACACATATGTATATTCTCTGCGATTTTATTATGATAGTCATATTGTATAAAAAGAAAATAATTAAAAGTGCCCAAGGAAAAAGTTTGAAGTTAGTTTTTATTTGTATTTATATATTTGATGTAGAGTTTGTAAAAATGAGTGCTTATAATAAGCAAATGATTTTCGATTGTTTCAAAGGATTTGATTCTAATTTGATAAACTACTAAATAAAATTGATAATAAATTCATTATCAAGATAAGAGTTTTTTTAAAACTAGAAGAAAGTATAATACTTTGATTTTTTTTAGGTAATTCTGTATGTGAAGGACAGATGGACAATACTGCTTTATCTGTTAGTTCAATAAAAAAGAGGTATTTGAATTATGTTTTTATTAATATACTTAAACTATATATAAAAGAAAAACAGTTTTATAAAGAATTGAAAATATAAACAATATACCTTTTTTTTTCAAATATATTTTTAAAAAGATTTTAAAAAAATATCCCAAATATACTCGTATCCAAAATAAAAGTCACAAACATGGGTTTCGACATAATTCTAAGTTGCCACAAGTAAAACCGATAGAATTTGTATTTTACATATTTTGAAGAAGAAAATCAATCTTTGATTTAAGAAAAGAAGTTGTTTAGCGTTTAAGCATCTGGGATAGGATATTTGCGTGCAGTTTTGTAAATATTGCATTAAAACAAGCAAGTTAGCCTGTTTGCAATGAGAATAAGTTCTTGTAGTCGTTTAGATGATTCCTTGAGATGGAGAGCCGTTTGCTGGTTTGAAGCGGAGGTGGCTCGATGGTTACAAGTGGCACCGAAAGTAGACTCCCGGCTGTGGAATCAATTCCAAACAAGTGATAATGTCATTAGGAAGGTCAGCCACACAAGGCCACCACAGAGCTACAACACCAACACAAGATCGCTACTTGGCATTAAGCGCACGCCGACATGAATGTACAATGGCTCCTCAGCTTGTTCGTAACCTGACTGCTGTGTCTGGAAGAAAATTTCCAGGAAAATAGTCTACAGACATCTTACAGAGACTAACCCTTACGCCCGTCGTCCAGTCATTTGTGTCCCTTTAACAAGAAAGACCGATTATTGTGGAGCCGAAAACATCAGTCGAGAGCACCACAAGAATGGGAACTTGCTCTTTTCAGTAATGAGCCAAGATTCACCAGACAGAGGGTTTATCGTAGAGTTTTCATCTGGAGAGAAAGCGAAGAGCTCATCCCTCCTACGTGGATAAGATCGACAGATTTGGGGGCAAAGGAATCATTGTTTGAAGTGGCATAATGTTATACAGTCATACATCACTGCTCATTATCGATCGATCGATTGAATGATTGAATATTAACGTCGCACTGTTCAGCTACACGAGGGCTTTAGCACATTATCGAAGCGAGTACTCTCAACGCACAGCGCTCTAGGAATGAGTTCCTTTGTAGCCTATGTGAGGCTGTTCCGGGGTAATATGGGCCTGGATTATATTTTTATGGACGATAATGCGTGGCCATGCAGAGCTTATATTGTTGATGAATTTCTTGAAGAGGGTATTCGTCGCGTACGTATTGACGTTTTGAGGTGTCAGAATCTCAGTCCTACTGAACAAGTTTGGGATGGTCGAGGAAGAGACATTTCTCAGCGTGGCCTCCCTCTCAGGCCCCCCCCCCCCATGAGGTTAGGTCGTGTTTTTGGAAGAATGGGCTTTGTTGCCACAAACATTTATTGACACCCTCATAAACAGTAGTGCAGCTTGTTGTGAGGTTTGTATAGCAATGCACGGTGGTCACACTCCATATTAGACTGACTTCACCCAAAGTAAATGCTTTATCTCTGATTCATGATTTCACACTTTTTGATATGCCCTGTATTTTAATTCACAATTAAAATCTTTTCCATATTGTTTTGTTTTTATATTCTTTTTCACATTGTAATATGTCTCTGAGCCAAATTTCATGTCAACAGAATAAAAACTCGATTTTTTTTATCGCTAGAAAGTGTAACTGCACTTGTGCGACATTAAAACCAAATTGAGCTTAACAAATAAAAATGAACAGTGACGGTTATAGTTTGATTTTTTCTTTAAGAAAGTTAAAAAGTCATTTTGTAATATATAAATTACATTTTTAATCATGGCAAATACTTTCTCTGCTTTTAATATTTATAATAATTCGAGTTCCCTGATGTTTTTTTTAAGGAGCAGTTCTGATGATGAGAAACAGTCATGCAAATTGAATTCTGCATTGATAAAAAAGTCTGCTTTTTCCAGTGCTTCTGAACTCAGTTCAGCTGTTTTTAAAGCTTGGTGTGAAGTGAAAGATAATGCAAAAGATATTAAAACTACTTCTTTAAATGAGATCAAAGTAAGTTTAATTTTTCTTTGAATTTTTTTTGTTACTTTGATTGGAAATAACAAACACCCTTCAACATGTTTTTATGATAAAGCGGAATATAATTTTACTTACATTTTATCAAGGATTTCAAAGCTGAAAAGGTACAAAAAGGGAATTAATTATGTTTGTTTATTTTTGAGTATAAATACTGCTTGTTATAAATTTTTGGAATAATTAAGACATTATTTGTGTTTTAAAATATGACTTTTCATTTTTGCAAAAATGTTTTAAAAAATACATAAGTACAATTGTATAGATAAACTTTCAAATGAAAGCATATAAGCTATTCATATTATATAAACTACAAAATGTACATTTTAATTAAAATGCATGCTTGTATATACTCTATAACAAAAAAAAAAAAAAAACAAAGGCACCTATAATATTATAGTCAGAACCACAGGATGCTTTTAAGATAGTTATTTATTAAGTTTGCTTAGGCTACGTGATGCTTCACGTTCTATATGGGGAATAATGGCGTCCTCTTATTAGATTACATAATATAAATAAATAGATTTCATACATGTGGCGCCATCTATTAAGAAGTAATAACTAATATCTAACATGCCCTTTTCTTTTCCTTTTCTTTCAAAACATTGAGTTCAATGAGTACAATTACTTAACTATGAATACAATTGCTTATTTAAAGTTTACTCAATACAATACAACCAATTGTTAAGGCCAACAAAACTTATCTAAATTATTTTACAAAATTGTAGTTTTACTTTAAAATTATTAGTTAAATTTAACTGTTAGATTAATTATTAAACTTAAAATATGTTTGTACAGAGTTCTTTCAATTGTCTCTATAGCGAACAGGCTTCACTATATTTCTCGAAGACTTTCGTACCACAGTATTGCTCTGCTCACTAAATGTTTCAATTGGAACTTGAAATTGTTGGTTAATTTTTTTTTTTTTTTTTTTTGCTTCTGTTTTTTTTAGGTGATGCATTTATTTGACTGTCTGCAGAATCATTTGGAATTCTAGAAATTTCAGTAGCATCACTGTTATAGAGATCTTCTACAGTTCTTGACCGACGTGGATTATCATTCTCAGTGTTGTCTTGTCGAGTGTGAAATCTGTTTCTCCTGAAAACACCTCCACCTCTCCTTTTATTATATATGAGCGAGGTTGAGGACCTACTTGAATTATAGTTCCTAGCTTCCGAGGCTCTTTCATTTTATGTTTAAACCATACTTTAGCATTTTGATGTAGCACAGGCAACACTGTTGCAGGCTTGTTAGCATATTTGTTTTGAATGATCTACCTTTTCCTCAAAGCTTCTCTTGCTCTTTCAACATCAAATGTAGGTTTTAATTGGCCTGGGTGTGATGGCAGGAATGTTCTTAGCTTTCTTCCCATTAAAAGTTCAGCTGGTGATGGCATGTCCTTTGCTGGTTGTATCCTGTAGTCAAGCAATACAACATACAAATTTTTTTTCTCTTCTGCAGCTTTAGTAAGAGAATTTTTTACTGTTTGCACTGCTCTCTCTATTTGTCCATTTGCTCTAGGAAAATGAGGTGGTGTAACATGTTTAATTCCCCATTCTCGGAAGAAATTCATCATCAAATTTGAGTTATAGGGTGGTTCACCATCACTCACAAGTTCTTCTGGATGTGTTGCATTAATGGATTTCATGACTGTAATGACAGATTGTGCTGTTGTACTGTTAAGTGGTTTCAGTTCAACATACTTGGACAAATAATCTATTATTAAAAGATGTTCTTTGCCTTTTAAACAAAAGAAATCGCATGCAACTTTTTGCCAAGGTCTGCCTGGAATTTCTGGATTGATAAGAATTTCCTTCTGCTTTTCTCTTTGATATTTCTGGCAAATTTTGCATTTGGACACATATTCCTCAACATCCCTATTCAAGTTAGGTCAGTAAAAATATTCCCTGGCTTTGATTTTACTGGAAACTATACCTTTGTGTGACGCATGCAATAGCTTCAATATTTCTTTTCTATATTTTACAGGTACCACTAGTCATTGTCCTCTGCAAATAATTCCTTCTTTTGTGGAATATAATTCTTCTTTGCAATGCCAATAAGGTTGTGCAGCTATTTTTGTTTTCTTTATCTTTGGCCACCCATTATTAATGTGAAACAACACATCTTGTATTTCAGGATCACCTGCTGTTAGACTTGCTATTTCCTCCCACTTAGTTGGTGAAACTTGTGTTAACAGATTTATTCTCACAGTTGCCTCCTGGCCTGGAACTTCATCAAAATTATCAGTGGTGGATTGTGCTCTTAATAGGGCATCTGCTATTACTAGGTTCTTTCCTGGAACATATTCCAACTGAATATTATATTTACTGAGTCGAAGTAACATACGTTGAAGATGAGGAGATATTGTATCGTATGGTTTCTTACTAAGGCCCAGTATTGGCTTATGATCTTTCTGTACAGTGACAATCCTTCCATAAGTATAATAGTTGAAATGCTCCAACCCATATATGACAACCATTAGCTCCTTTTCAATTTGAGCATAACGTTGTTGTGTCTGCGTTAATGATACAGATCCATAGGCTACTGGTTGACCTTCTTGCAGAAGCACAGCTCCCAGTCCATTTTTGCTAGCGTCAACAGAAACAGTTACTGCCTTGTTTCCATTAAAATATTTCAAACAGGGAGATTTCATTATGGCTTGTTTTACCAGCTCAAAATCCCTCTCTGTGTCTGTATCCCAGATCCACACAGAATCTTTTTTAAGAAGCTGCCTTAGATTATATGCTTTAAATTTGAAAGATGTGGTGTAAATTTTGCTAGATAAGTTACCATACCGAGAAATCTTTGCAAATCTTCTTTGCAGTTAGGTGTTGCAAACTCTTCAATGGCTCTAATTTTCTTGGGATCTGGTTTAATTCCTTCATCGGACAAAACATGACCTAGATAGTTAACTGAAGTTTGTGATAGCTGCGTTTTCAACACATTAAATTTTAAATTGGCCTTTCTTGCTTTCAAGAGTGTTCGATGTAATAATCTGCAATGGTCTTCCACGGTAGGTGAACCCAGTGCAATATCATCAAAGTAAGGATTTATATCATCATCTTCTTCATAAATTTCATCCATTGCCTTTTCAAATTCTTCAGGAGCAGAATTCAGGCCAAATGGCAATACTAAAAATCTGTACCGACCCCAAGGTGTACAAAATGTGGTTAGATATGAAGATTCTTCATCTAATGGTAAATGCCAAAAACCATTTTTTGCATCTAAAATAGTAAACACTTTACCACCTTGCAGCTTTGTAATTAGTGCATCTGCCATAGGGATTGGGTAATGAGGTCTTTGAATAGCCTCATTCAGTGGCCTGGGATCAAGACAAATTCTTAATTTCTTAGGCGAGTCGATTACAATCATGTTGCTCACCCACTCAGTTAGCTCTTCAACTTTGCTTACTATGCCTGCTTCTACCATATTACTTAGTTCTTCTTTAACTTTGTTATGTATAGCAAGAGGCACTTTACGAGGGGCTGCTACATGAGGAACAGAGTTTTCTTTTAATTTAATTTTTACAATTCTTTTAAGTCTTCCTGTACCAGTAAAAACATCAGCAAATTCTTTCAAAATTAATTCTGGAGTTTCAATAGGACTTTTATAGATCATATTCAATCTCTGGATCAGCCCTAATTCTCTGCATACTTCAAGGCCTAAAATTGGACATGACTTTAAGCTTGTAACTAAAAATTTATAAGTTTTTCTATACCTTTCAGTTTCACAGTTGAGGTAGCACTCGCCTAGAATTGGAACTCTGTTATCACTGTAGTCAAGCACAGCAATTTTGCAATTTCTTACTACTGTCTTTTCAACCCATTTTAAAAGTTCTGACTTGGGAATTACATTCACTTGAGACCCAGTATCCAGTTTAAACGTTACAGCATTTTTATTTACTAAAATTTTTTCATACCACACACAGTTGGTTTCTTTTGCGTCCAGTTCATTTACTGACTTCAGTTCCCCAATATAAATAGTATCAGAATTCTCGCTGTTTTCTTCCATAGCATTCACTCTTCGAGCAGCCATGTTTTTCCGTTTACTTTGGGTTCTGCACATCTTTGCCCAGTGATTTCTTCCGTCACAATTTCGACATTTAGTTTCGAATGAAGGACATTTCTTTTTCTCATGTTTTTTCCCACATTGCTTGCAGTTGAACTCATTTTTCTGATTATTGATGCTCTGCTTCCGATAATTTTTAAAATTCTTCAAAGCATTCACAGTAAGTTTTTCGTTCATGACTGATGCTTGTACCTTACTCTCTGTTCTCAGCGGTTTTGCATTCTCTCACCACCTCCTGTAGTGCCCTGGTCTTTTTACTTGTTTCTCTAATTAATCTTTCCTGCAATGCTTTGTCCAACAGTCCTTGAATTAATTTATATCGAAGCATGCGGTCCTGTGATTCACAATAATTGCATTCTACAACAGCGTTACGAAGCCTAGAATAATAGTCCGTAAATTTTTCTCCTTGTTCCTGTTTTATTTCCAAGAACTTAAAAGAAGCAAAAACTTCGTTTTGATAGTCCAGAAAATATTTATCAAATTCCTGAAGCACTTGTTGTAGAGTCACACCCTCACAACCATCGTTAGGCTTAAGGTCAAAAGCTCGTAGCTGTTTTTTCAATTCTCCGCATAAATGACGGAATAGAGCAGTTTTTGTTTTCTCTGGCGCTTCACTGTATCGAAGGACTTCCAAATAATCTTCAAAATCTTCTTTCCAATATCTCCAGGATTCCGATGGATTCGTACTCGCTTCAAATGCTGGAATCGTTGGTAAATTGTTTGCCATTTTTAAAACTATTTTCTAACAGTTTCTAAATTCGCAAATTTTAACTATTTTTGAAGAAAATGCGTGTAATCTTATTCTGACACCATATAATATTATAGTCAGAACCATGGGATGCTTTTAAGATAGTTATTTATTAAGCTTGCTTAGGCTACGTGATGCTTCACGTTCTACATGGGGAATAATGGCGTCCTCTTATTAGATTACATAATATAAATAAATAGATTTCATACATGTGGCGCCATCTATTAAGAAGTAACAACTAATATCTAACAGCACCAAGAACGAGTTGTCCGATAGAGACAAAAATTGGTGTACAGAAAGATTATGTGCAAAATAGAAAATGATTAAAATTTCAGAAAAATTGATACATTTATTTCAGAGTTACATTGTTACAAAGTAACAAGCTCAATAAGGTGTTGACTCAACTCTAGCCTAGATGCAAGCTGCCACACGACGTGGCATAGAGTAATACAGCACTCTGATTGTCTCCTGCGGTATTTCTTGCCAAATTTGCTCCAGTTGTCTGGCAAGGTCATCAACATTCCCTGATACACTGGTGTGCAAAACTTAAGCAACAGGTGGGTTTATTGCCATAACTTCACGAAAAATCATCTGAGAGACATGAAATTCTGAAATGAGGGAGAGTATTATGTACGTAAAGGATGACGAAAGCATCGGCGCTGAAAAAGGAATACAACGTATACGGTATGGAATCAAATAAAAACAAGCTTTATTGAACGCATAGTATCGTGACTCATGATTGTCTATCCAACAGGAAGAACAACAAGCAGATGTTCCTTAATATGGTATATGCCCTCCCCTTACTACAATGGTTGCTTTGCACCGTCTCCGCATACTCAGAACCAGCTGGTGCAACATTTCTTGAGGTAGGAGTGCCCATTCCTCAATCAACATCTGTTTGAGTTGTTGGTTGTACTCCGGATGATGTGAGCGTGTGGCAATACGTCTCCCCAAAGCATCCCACACATGTTCGATGGGATTTAAATCTGGGGAGCACGCTGGCCAATCCATTCGAGTGATATCTTCACTTTCCAGCAGCTCCTCAACAGCAAGAGTGCGATGTGGCAGTGCATTGTCATCCATAAAGATGAAGTCTGGGCCAATGGCACCTCGGAAAAGATGCAGATGGGGAAGAAGTACCTCCTCACAATAGCGATCCCCGGTTACAGACCCTCTGTCGAAAATGGGAAGCTCAGTTCCGCCGTTCAGCATAATGCCAACCCAGACAAGAACTCCAGGACCACCGTAACGAT
>BMAV01010420.1:361548-447013 GCA_019973955.1 Trichonephila inaurata madagascariensis
TATTATTTCCGATACGCATGAAAATGACAAAAATTTCACTAAATTACAGTCATCACTAAACCTGAAAAAAAAGTTCGTTATTTGGAAAATTTCGTGAAATGATTTATCTTTCAATATAGTTTAAAAACCACTTAAAATAAATTTTAAATTCACATAACTATACATTATTATAAAATTAATTGTTCACACACCTTTTTTGTAAGTTAATATCTATTTATTTTACATATCTTACCTATCAAAAAGAGTTCGACTAGGAAAGCAGGGGGAAAAAACAACTTTGTCAAGAAATACTCAGTGTATTTCCAACTTTAAAAAAGTACTTTTGTATTATGATTAACGCGAATTTGAATAACATTTTCCAATTTTAAGCTTACAAGTAATTTTAAACATGCATATTTTATGACCAGTAATTTCAAGAATGCGTGTCCTTCAATTTAACTACTGGTGAAGTCTATTAATTTTGTTTTGAGTTTTTTCGTTTTAAAAAAAATGTTTTTTCTCATTCCTCGAATCTGCAGTGCACGAAATATCTCATCAGGCGTATTTTTTTTTCACACAATTCAAGTCTAATCGTTTCAAATAATTTTACTTGCTCATTACATCACATGTAGGTCCAGAAATATTTCAAAAACAGAGAGAAAAAAAAATCGAATCCCAAGAGAGAAAGTTCGATAAATGGAAAATGCATTTAGCTATTTATAGGTTATTTGACGAAGAAAATCATAAAATGTTCTTGGTTCCAGGAAAAAGTTCGCAAGATAGAGGTTCGCAAAATGGAGGGCCGACTATATTATATTCATCGAATTAATTTCCAAATTAAGCTTCCTTTTTATTACACTTCCTTAATTTGGTATGAAATTGAAAACCTGTTTCCTTGTTGAATTTTAATAATTGTTCTTATAGATAATCCGAGAAAAAGCATGAATATCGTTAAATTTGGAAACCTGGAAGAAATATGAACATTTTTAAAATATTAACTTAAATGTTTTTAAAAACTAGCTAGAGTTCTCAGATCTAAATTTATATAAAACTTTTATGGAACAGATATATATATATAAGTATTTTCAAAAAATTTCAAAATTATCTTGAATAGGAAAACCCTTTCATATCTTCCAAAACGAAAATCTGAGGAAAACACATATAAAATTTGTAAAGGCATAAACCAGAAACTAAAAATGTCTGTAAATCTCTAATTTTTTAATGCGTTTTTTTCCAAATGAAGAAGGTTGTAAAATAGCTTGTAATTTTCTATGAGACAAAAATCGTTTTAACATATAATTATATCATGTAGGAGATAATCTTTGACTGCAATGTAATGGCATTAATAATAAATCATTATTATTGTTGTTACTAAAAATCAATAACTGTATGAATCAAAACTTGAATTTTACTTTACATATGCAGCATAGAATAAGTCTAATTGTCATACATCACTTTGACACTACTGGTACTGCAATTCATGGTTAGCTGTTCTGTGATAAAGGTTTAATTTTTTTGATAAGTATGTAATTATCTTTTTATGGATCATGTCTAAGAAAAAAGATTTAAATTAATTATTTATAAAGTTTCATTTTTAAAATTGGTCTTTTAAATAAAATAACATAGTATATATATTCATATACATTACATACGCTCAATAAAAAAAAAGTATATTAATCACTTGAATTAATGAAATTATATACTGATGTATAAAATAACACTTTGTTAAAGCAGATTTCAGCCTTTATTAGTATATGTATTGTTATGTTACTAATAATTTTCGAATTGTGCGTTCATTGAAGATATTTAATCAATGTAGTAACTTTTTTATAAATCAATACAAATAACTGGATTTTAAAAATATCAAGAAGCCAACGAGCTGATTCTTTGGGATGACAAAAAAGAAGAAAAAAAAAATTCTTTGGGAGTAGAAATTACTTTCAAACAGCTAAAGGAAACACATTAACAGCTAGAATGCACAAGTTTTTTCTTGCATAATGTACGATGAGCAATTTTCGTCTTTGAAGAGTGAAGAAGGGCAAACGGGGGTCAAGCAGTCGTAAAAACCACAGATTGGGCTTCTGTCCCTCCCCCTCCATTGTGTAGGGACCAAGAGGGAGACACCAGATACTTTTTTTGTCTTCAGTTTATGTCGTTTAAAATGGAATTCTTAGTACACAGTTTTGTCGTATTTTCATGAATGCCAGAAATAATAACATTAATTTATAAAATAAGAAATGGAAATGTGGTTAAAAAAGATTACAACAATTTATGAAAAAGTGCTCTAATGACCATTTTCACAGAAAAATGACGTTTTTTTTTAAAAGACTCGTATCGAAACTTATTATGTTCTCGATGAGTGTTTCTTATAAGGCAATTCACAGAAATTCAAATTTAAGTACAATTTGTTTCTACCATCTACAATTTCTTAAACAGGATATCACGTAATGTAGCCTATTTTCTGTGTTACTACATTAAATGAAACTGTTATTTGGTTATGAAACACACACACACATGCGTAAAAATTAAACAATATGTTTGAAATGAATTAGGAAAGGAGCTTATAATTTTCTTTAAGACCAAATTCGTTTTAACCTACAATTATATTATATAGAAGCTAATCTCTCATTGTTATCGAATGACATTAACATCAAATTATTATTATTACCAAAATTAATAACAGTATGCGACTTAAAACTTGAGTTTTCATTTACATGTACAACACAGAATATGTCAGGTGTATTGTTATGCGACACTTTTATCAACGATGTAATTCAGAATTCGAGGAATACATAATTATTCGAATCTCGGCGTACACATGAACGATGAATAGTGAGTGAATATTAACGTCGCACTGAACAGCTTCACGAGGGCCTTTGGCGACGGACCACGTAATTCTGAACCATGGTCAAGTGACTTGGAAGACACCTGAGCTGGCACCCCCTCTCTCCTAACTACCTCACCACACCAACGGCAGGACGTTTGAGCTCTCGACAAATATAACGTACATCGCTGCCATACACGGCGGGTCTTTAGTGGTACTGGGCTCGAACTCGTGACAAGGCCAGCCAACGATCCGATACCTTAACCACTCGACTACCGCTGCCACATGTCTATGTTCAAACCTCCTCCAGTGGGTGTGGTGTGGAAATTAGTAGAGGGGGTAGCTCAGGTGTCGTCCTCGTCACTTGATTATGGTTCATAATTAGGAGATCGGTTGCCAAAAGTCCTCGATTAACGAAAAAGTACGACGTTAATATTCCCTCACTCAACCCTTATTAAAAGGTATTTTTATGTTATTAATAATTGTGCAAAATTTTTATTAATTGTGCGGTTATTGAAAAAGATATTTAATTAACATTGTAACTCTTATGTAAATCAATTCAAATGATTGGAATCAAAAAATATGAAGTGACCGAAACTGATTTTGTTTGGGATAACAAAAAATAAATAAATAAATAAAATTGCTTTGCTCCCATAAAAATAATTTTTCTAACAGGCTTCAGTAGTAAAAGTATGATTGAAAGAACCGATTATTCTCACAAATTTCTCTCTTTATCAGGCCCGCTTTTCCGCTTAGGCGAGCTAGGCACATGCCTAGGGCGCAAGAGATTTGGGAGCTCAAAAAATTGGAGGGTGAAAAAAAGAGAAAAAATTAAAATTTTAGAGAAAGTACAACACCTAGTATTTATTAACAAGGCAATTATTCTCTTTCATTTTTATACCTAAATTATCAAATCTTCATTTCGCTATCGGCGAGATTATTATGTAAATCGCTTGGCTTTTCTTCCTCAAATCATATTTTGTTTCATGTTTACTGTTATTAAGTTGTGTTCTCAAAACTCGAAATAAAATCTTTATCGCTGCGTCTCTCAAACTGTAGAGCACCCTCCCCCCAGGAGGGTGTGATAACCCTACTTTGGGAGGGGGGGGGCGAACATATCGCGAAAAATCGAAAATAAAAGATTTAAAATAATTATCAATTTAATAAAATAATTTACAATTTAAAGTAATTATAAAGTGTGTGTGTGAAATACATTCTTAAATAAGAAACAAATGAAGTACACATTCACACTGATGTAATACACACTACTTATAAATGTATCAAAACTGCACAAAGTATTTAATAATTAATTTATCAATATTCAATTAAAAACAAGTTTAGTAATTACTAGTGACTCCCCTGGGCTTGTCATATACAAAACAGTTTATCTTGATAATTAGTACGGTTTATAGTTAAAGTCGTATTGTATTGTAGTTTTTTACCATCAAAATACATTATAATTGCATTCAATACATTGTACGAAGGGGGTCTGCGATGAAAATTATGACTGAAAATTGGATCGCAAATATTGAAAGTTTGAGAAGCACTGCTTTATCGAAATCTACAACACTCTTTTGTGACCGTGGTAACCGAGTGGTATAGGTATCGGATCGTGGCTGGCTTTGTCTCGAGTTCGAGCCCAGTACCACTAAAGACCCGCCGTGTAGGGCAGCGATGGACGCGAAATCTGTCGAGAGCTGAAACATCCTCCCGTTGGTGTGGTGGGGTCGTTAAAAGAGGGGAGTGCCAGCTCAGGTTTCGTCCACGTTACTTAACCATGGTTAAAAATTACGAGGTTTGTGATCAATAGCCCTCTTGTTGCTTTGTAGAGCAACGTTAAACATCAAATGACAATTCCGGAGTTTTTTCACCCACTAAGAAAAGTATACACGCCACGACAGTGGTCTTCAAACTGTGTTCCACGAAATCCTGGAGTTCCACGATACATGACCAGGGGTTCCACGAGTCACAATAAATAAATCGAAAAAAAAATTATAAATGTGTATGCAAAATGGATTCACGTTCTCTATATGAAGTTTGCATCCCCACAAGAATTTAAAGCTCATTCCTGTCATTAAGAAACTGAAAATTTTATTTCAACATAATAACTTTATTTTGCAATGCTTTTTAAACTTTTATTATAATGTGTAATAAAAGATATTAAAATGTGTTTTATTTTTTTATGTTACCTAATAGATTGTAAAAATTTTATTGTTTACACTCCCGGGTTCCACGAGATAATTGTATACTCGTTAGTACAATGTCTTGCAAAACTAAATAGTTTTCCAATGGAAAGTGTACTTTTTGACATTTGTTGGGAAAACACCTACAATAAGGGAGAGGTAACGACTTTTCGACCTTTCATCAGATTTGATGTCCAAACTTTAAATTTAAGCAAGAAAAGCTCCTAAACCTTTTGTTGCAAATTCATACAAAATACTCAGTATTCCTCTAAACATTTTAATCCCATTCAGAACAATGTGTACAAGTGAAAAAAATTTCTTGGCATAAGTGGCTACAAAAACAAAGTATAGGAATAAATTAAGCTCAGAATATGTAATGCGATTACAGTTAATTTCAATGGGCTTAGATTTCGACGGTTTGTGTGAAAAAATCAAGTACATATTCTAGTTACTAAACATAATGAATGGTGGGTGAAACCTGGATCACAGATTAATATTATTAATTAATAAATTGTATTAAAAATAGATTAAATTTTTAATAATCGATGCAATACTTTTTTTTAATTGCCTTTACAAAAAAAGTGTGTGGAATAGGGTTCGACAAAAATACTTTCTAGTCTTAGGGGCTTCACAAAAAGACCTTCTAGTTCTTGGGCAGTGGTGGCCAACCCGTGGCACGGTGCAGTTGTAACGGGGGCACGCAAAGACATACTGAAAAATTAAAAGAAATTAAATGCATAATAAATAATTTTCTACAATTTTATTGAAGTGGGGTTGTCTCAGACAAAAGTCTCAAAATATGTTTGTGTGAATAAACGTTTTCTGCTATGGACATAATATAAATATTATTCATACAGCTAGCTGATGTGCACCTATAATCTAATTTTGTTAGCATCTGCAAAAGTTAATCCTAATATAGATGACTTGGTAAAAAAAAAAGAGTAATTCAAAAGCCACATTAAGTAAATACTAACTGTTTAATAATTATTTAAAATTAAATGTTTCAAATTACTCGTTTTTATTTTGTACCTAACTTAACTGAATTGAACCTGTAAAAAGTTTATTAACAATAAAACCTAAATTTGCACTTCATCTTATTTTTAAATTTCTTGCATTAAAAAAAGGTGCTATTTGCGTAAAAATTCCATAATAAGAGCCTATAAGTAATTTTTTTTTTTTACTTTTCTATATTTGTTTGGTGGAAATGTTAAAAACGGCACTCGTAATTATTTTTTATCAAATCGTAGTACTCTTCTCGAAAAAGTTGGCCACCCCTGTTCTTGAATCTCTGTGAGTAGAAAAAGTTTGAAGACCACTGTTCCCCAGTCACCCCACTATCAGTGCTAAAAATAGAGTCCCCCTCCCCCCCAATAGCTGTCCTGTTCAAAGGATTCCCTTTCTACTGGTCATTCTAAAATTTAAGCAAAGACAAACAGTCAGCTGACCTCAAGGTCACTTGACCGTTGCCCTTTCTAAAGGATGTCATGGGGAGTAATTTCTTGATGTAGTTCTAGGGTTACTTTATTTTTAACCCCCACCCCCTTTTTCACGAAAAAAAAGCAGAATTAGTGTTTCTGAAGTGATTAAAGTCATTATTCGTGTAGCAAAATATTCTTTTTCATAAAATATAGTATTATTAATGTGTATTTAAGCAGTTTATGTGGTAATTTTATTCTAAAGTAACGTTTTAAAAATTTTGTACGTAGTTTGCATACACATGGCGCCATCTGCAGATTTTGTAATAAAGCTTGCCAAATATGGCGTCCTAAAATTCTGGAAGCAAGGATATATGTATTTTTTCGTAATTTTAAAATTTTCTAGACTATTTCTGACATTTCTACCTTTCAAGGCGGATTTATATGAGTAATTTACGTTCTCAACAAAAGTTTTACGCCTGAATAATGTGATTTCATTGTGCAAAAGTACCTTAACCATGTCAGTGCATTTGGCAGACCCCCTTAAAGAAAGAGTTAGGCATATTTTTAATAAACTCTTTATAAAAAGAATTTTAATTTGTGTTTTTTATATAATATTCCAATCCTCTTTTTTTTAAAGCTTGTTATTTATTATTATTATTATTTGACATTCTTTATGCAGACATCTTTTACATATTCATCTAAAAGCATTTTGACTTGTATTCTTATTTTTCTTTAAAAAATTCTTTTATTAGGATTAATTCTTATAACAGGGCTTACTGCCCTTTATTTGTGTGTGTGTTTTTCTTTATGCTTCATAGTTAATGACAACTTGATTTGTGAGCTGTGCCAGTTTATCCTTCGGGCGCTTGGGGCGGGCGCCCGGAAGGTCTCGAAAGGGCCCTGATAAGCTGGACTTAACCAGGTTTTCTGGTAACAAATTTCGATCTGCCAGGGGCCGGTAGATCTTATGCGCCTAGGTTCCGAAATGAGCTTTATTCAGCACTGTTTGTGAGGATAAATTTTAATGGTTAGCTTCGAGAACCGTTAAATTTTTAAGTTGTTGAGCCTCAAATGTTTGTAAGTAAATGTGCATCATATAGTAAAATGATGGATCTGGTTATTTAAACTAGGGGTCTGCAACCTGTGGGCCACAAATGGTCCGTCCGCTGAAGGCATTTTAGTGGCCCTTCATTTGAATCTGAAGCCTTGTTTGCTTTTTGTCGTAAAAAACACAATATTTTCTGTTATTCTTGTTACTTAAATTGTTTTATTGATATGGTTGATATCCATTTTGAGATAAAATTTTCTTAAAATGAGGAATTTTCAAAATTTTCGTTGTATTTTAAATAATTTTAAGTATAAAAATATCTGACTGTGCATAATTTCTTGGATTTTTTTTATGGTGGATTTTTATCTTTAATACTCAAAGTATTTTAATTCGACTTCCATTTAACATTTTTGAAACCTATATATATATATATATATATATTTATAAATTTGTAACACCATATCTTCCCTTAGAATCACAGTTGTAGTCTTATAAAACAAACCTCTCTTTCTTCTTTAAATTTCCTGACTACATTATTTTATTGACAGTCGTGTGGCACGCGGATCATTGAGGATTTATTGATATGGGCCTCGAGTGTTGTGTTGAAGACCCCCTTATTTAAACCATTATTAAATTAGTAAAACTGGGCATGTACTATAAAGTGTTTCAATTAATGTTTTTGTAAAAACGTGTTTTTTCTCCTAAAATAATTTAAAATATTATTACTTATTTCTTTCATGACTGAGTTTATAAATGTAATCTTTTTCTGGTTTCAAGTCTTTGCTAAAATAGTCTGTAAATGTTGTTAAAAAATTTTAACTAGTCAAATTTGAGTAAAATGCTTATCGACTATTAATATATACAGCTGAGGAAATGTAGAAAAAAATACAAAGATGTTATTTGAAGAAGTAAAACTACGGATGATTGAAAAATAAAGAAGGTAGCTTTAGCTATTTGTTAATTTCCGAAAGTTGTAATTGGATTATACACTATCAAAATATATTAGGGGAGCAGATAGCTTTAAAATGCGGCTGAAAACAGAAGAAAACTCCTTACTCAAATCAATGCCAATGACATGAAAAGCCAAGAGAGTGAGTGAGATAAATATGTGCAGAAATTGTGATTTTCTAAAAGCATCTGTTTTCATCATCACAGTTTCACATGCAATTGTTCAGGTTTTGGGATTTGAAAATGTCACAACAACATGATTTACTGGGATCCATGGTTTGGCAAATAATCGGGAATCTTTGTTGTAATGTCACGTATATTTTTTCAAGCAGATACACCAGTATTTTAAAAATAAAGATTTTAATGATGAAAAATATAAAAAAAAACCCTTTTATATTTCTACTTCTTGCTTTGCAGAGCGCCACTACAAATTAACGAAGAATATATGTAATGCGGCAACCATTAACAATACACAAAATAAAATGCCTTACCTGCAGCAAAGGAAAATCAACCAATAAACTTGCATTTCAGTTGCTGATAATTTACTTGCATAGCTAGCATGCATGACTTATTGGTCACTGGAACTATTTTATATATATATATATATTTTATCAAAGAAAATTTTTAACCCTACAAGTGGGTTCGTTTAAAAGTTAGTCAACTTTTTATTAGAATTTAGATACTTTAATTGAAATTATTATCATTTTATAACTTTCAAATAAATTTACACTATCTATGTGTTTAGTTTTACTATTTTCAACCTTATTTTTCGAGAAATGGTTTCCTTAGTTATCACAAGACAATTTAGGATTTTTCTAGTCAATTAAATTAAGTTCTTTTTTAAAATTCTTGAATACCAAATAACACATTTTACATTTTCGGTTAAAGCTATAAAATTTTATTTCTGAGATTTTCAGGACATCAACACATTTTCAAAATAAATAAATATTGTATCCCCTTGTAGAATGTCTCGTTTAACTTACATCCCCAGTTAGAATCTGAATACATAGTTAACGGGGCATTTCGAGTACCAGACAAGTTTGTCTTATAATGTTTGTTTTCAAATACATTATTAATATATCAACAACTACAGTCCAATGATGATATGTGTATCCATTTCAACAAATGCTGTACTGGCCTCACACTAAAAAAGTCAGCGTCCTATTAAAGCTCTATATGGTATTCATGTGAGCAAAGCAGAATGAATAAAAAGCTCTTTGATCGAACTGCAAGCATGCTGACTCCATAACCAATTGTTGTGTTACTGTGCATACTTTTTTTAAGCGGATACATCAAGGACTTTTAAAATAATGATTTTAATGATGAAATTTATAATAGACGTATTATTTGCTTGCTGCTTTTTTAAAAATTCAAAGAAGCATTTGTATGATGTAACTATCAATCACAGTACACAAAATAAAACACCTCTTACCTTCAACAGTGAAAAATTTTCAATGACCGACAAATTTACTTGCATATCTAACAGTCTTGAATCTTCACAAACACAAAGAAGAGGAACGGACTTTGTGTTGGAGAGGCGGGGAATGCCATTCTAAAGTTGTGAAATCTGTTCCAAAAAAGAGGTAGGGAATGTTGGATGTCTATCAGGGCAAGGTCAGGTCGTATATGTGCTATTACGGCATTTCATGAACGGTATCTCTTTTTAACGGCTTTTCCATAAAGAAGAGTAAATGCTACTCGGCTGCAAAGACAGTTACCAAAAGTACGGAGAGTTGTTTTTGCCAACAGAAATGGAAAGTATGAAGCCAAACAGTCCTAAATAACCTCCATCAAGCTGGTTTTTACGCACGTAGCCCAACATTGTTTATTCCATGGACCTCAAAGCACCGTGCTGTTCGAACAAGTTGGGTTGCTGAACATCCATATTGGATGCAACGTGATTGGAGTCGGATGTTGTTTACTGACGAGTTCCGATTCAGTTTGAATATGAACTCGACGTGTTCTGGTATGGAGAAAAAAGGGCACTCTCAAAATAATCCCACGTACAAATGAGGCGGGTTGATGGTCTGGGCTGCAATCCCAGCATACGTAGATGTGCAGACCTACATATTATTCTGAATGGCAATTTGATAGTTCACAGGTATACATCCGAAAAACAGACCTCATGTCGTACCTTATGCTGCAGTGATTGGAGACTCCTTTCTTTTAATGTATGATAATGACATACATTTCATATGGCTAGACTTGTGGGGATCCTGCCTGAAGCTGAACCAATACAGCGTCAGCATGCTCTCCTTATCTAAATCCAATTGAGCATTGTACTGCTCTCCGCATTGTAGCGTGACCAGCGTCTTCGTTAACTGTCCGGGACTTGGAGATTGAACTTCTTGAAGAGTGGGCCAATATTCCCCAATGTCTTATCGATAGGCTCATCCCATCCGTAGGAAACAGGTGTGTCGCTATCTTTATTGTTCGAGGGGATGACACACTATATTAATCGTAGTGAATTCTATTCAAACAATTAATTTTTATCATTTACATGTAACGAAATTTTTCTTCTGAGGTATTGTTTCATGTTTTTTTTTCATAGTTTCAAAGAATCAGAGTTCCCATGCATATTTTTTTGCATCCTCTTTTCATGCGTATTTTCTATTTCATGCTCATGTGTAGTTGTCTCCCGTGATTTTCTTTACTTCTTTGCCTTCTCCCTTAATATTCTTGAGTAGTGCATTAAAGAATTATTCCAACCCATCATCTTATTTTCAGAAATATTTTTTTAAAATTATAATTGCCAAATATTTTACAACAAAAGTGAATGTAACATATTTTTTATTAATATTATTTATAATATATTCTCTGATTATAATTCGCGTGTAATTAATTTTAAAATTTTTTTAAATAGCTTGCTTAGTAAGCAAACATTCATTTGGTTCGGATAAATCTGGCATATTTTAAAAATATTTAATAAACATTTTATCAAAATGTAAATATTTACGAATTTCCTGAAAAACCGATATTTTACTCTGCGACAAATAAGTTATGAAAGAGAAGAAGTCAACATTAAAAGAATATTATTATTAAGAATAAAAGAAAATGTAATATATAAAGTAGATCTTTATCGATTATTGATTAAAAAATGAAGAAGGAAGAAAGGAAAGTGGGGGGAAAAATGACTATTTCAAAATTGTACGTTACAAAAAGAAATTCTCCTGTTCAATGTTTTATTATTATTAATAATAATTTCTCGCAGTAGCACTTGATGAATACATCATTTGCTGGAGGGAAAACACTCCTTGCAACAAATAATACAAAGCATCACAAAAAAGGAGAAAAACAGAAGTTACACATTATCTCAATCAGAAAATCAGTCAGATTGCAAAGCTAGTTACTGCTTTCTGGCCCTTCAATATCTATCATAGATGTTACCAGAGACTGCAGGGCAAATCTCCAGGTCCTCAGCATTCATTAGTGAGTTCTCTCTACACAAAACACAACTTGGGGCAGGGAAGGACTTTTAGTCTATATAGGTGACCCGCAAGGCAGTCGTGCCCGGTTTCCAGCCTGAAGGCTGCAACCGCATGCCGTCTCGGGAGATCTGGGTTCTCATTTAGTGTCTCCCTCCTAGACTTACCACGAATTTGTTCATGTAAAAAAGTTTCATATAACTTTTCACCCTATTTTTTTAATAAATCTGCTTAAAGAAGAGTACGGGATTCCTTTTCAAAAGCAGTGAAAAACACCAGCGCCCTTTTTAAAGAGAAAATCAGCTCTCTCATTTCCGTAGATATCACAGTGAGAGGGAACCCATTGTAAAATATTCTTTTTTAAGGTCAAAAGAGAGCAATCCAAGATTCTCTATACAATTTTTAATTGGAATAGTCTGAAAATTCCTGAGGTGTTACAACTTGAATGACAGAAAATAGTTAGAAAATATAACGACATTCTTCTCAAAAGCATCCTTCCTATACAGTAATTGATTAATAGTCGTTCTAATAGCTTCTACTTCACCATCAAACGGTGTTGTGTTTTGACCTAAGTTTAGATAAAATGCAAATGGTTCTGAAAAAATCCCAGCGCCCCTGCACTTCCATCCCGATCCAATCTTGATCCATCAGTATGGACATGAAGCCAATCAGGCTGTGGATATCTAGTATTTAAAACTACGGCTTTAAAGCAATGGCTTTTAAAACTGAATCAGGAAATTTTTTCTTTCGAACCACTGGTGTGAGATCCATTCTTCCCTTTGCCAAGGGTTAAAGATCAAGTCGAGGTAGCATAGTTTCCGGAAAATCCGGGATATTGAAATGCTCTCTAAATTTCACTACTTTTTGAAAAAACTTTCTTGTGTTTTTATTCTGCTCTGTTGTTATTATAATTTCTCCAATAACTGTTTGATTTTAATTGAATTAATTTTTCAAATAAACACAAAGCCTTTTGCTGGATAATGACCTCAATTGGTAAGTTTCTGGTAAGTAACAACATAGCATTAATTGGGGTTATTTTAACTGCTCCTGCAATTAATCTTAGAACTTGATTTTGCGTAGTCTCCAAAACAGCCATCTGTACTTTATCACAAGTAATAAGTGCTTCGGAACAATAAGTCATAACCGGTTTTATATACATATTGTAGGTCAGATTTAAGGTATCTCTACTTCAACCCCACTTTGCGCCAGCCAATTTTTTCCAAGATCAACGACTTTTTCCTAACATCTCTTGTGATGTCACCAATATGATGTTTCCAGGTTAACTTTTTGTCAAAAGTGACACCCAGTGTGTTCAAATGTGTTCCCCTAAAGTGTTCAATGTAGAATATCAATATTTACAAATTCTGGTACAAATTTCGTACTGTATAAAGAAAAGTTGTGAGTCTTCTTTTCAAAAAATTCGTGTGTTATAGTAACTTTGTTAAATGAGATTTATGAGTTGTTTTGAGAGATATAGTTTTACATTGTGCCCCGTAAAATGTTTTTAGTTATAATTATAAAAAATATACATCTTCAAGTATGTTTGTTCTGAAAAAAATTAAATATTCATTGACAAAAAGTACTCTTAAATATTTAGTTTACAATCGCAACTTATTAACTTACGGCGCGCGAACCAGTAAGTAGAGTAGAGTGAAAAAGGTTTATTGACGGCACTTGAAGAAAATGATGATTAAAATTTCAATATTTTATGTTCTTTTTATTTTAAGTCTATTTGTGAGAATAAAATTTTTACTTTTAAATAATTGGTCGAAAATAACTAAGCATAGTTAATAAAATTATCCAAAATATTTACTGGAATAAGGCACTTTAAGAATCAGATTTTTGAGAAAAAATTCGCTATTCACATCTTGATAAAAAAGAGTTGGTTGTACTGATGGTGTCGTCTCTTTGATTCAGCATTTCACATTTTTCGAAATGCTTCTGTCTTAAATTTTACACAGTGTTCCACCGCGTCGTGATGAAGAAGCTTTGAAAATATGTATCCCAGTAATTAATTACACTTAGTTCTTAAAAAACAGATGACGCGATTGCAGCTGTTGCTCAGTCTGTGGCTTCGTGATGCAGGGATTCCTTAACTGTACTTCGCGGCGCCCTACGGAGCCGCGGAATTTTGTGCAAAAACTTATCTTTACTTATACTTAGTCATACTTCAACTCAGGTTGGACGCTGTGGGAAAAATTTAATTCAAACGTTCAGGGAACTGGTGCCACCGAGAGATGATGTAATTATTTGGTTGATTCTCATTTGCCACGGGTTGTTGGATTGATGCCTAAGTGGAGGCTTGAATTGATCATCGTTATTGCCATTATTGAAGATTTAAGACCACTAATGTCTTTTTATTTGTTTGGTATCAGTGTGTTCTGGTTTATATATCTCCAGAGTTTCACTTGAAGTAATTTGATGAGTCTCAGGCTCTTTGTATTTCTTTCAAGACTCTTTGCTAATTTACACATTGGCTTCCTGCAAGTTCAACCATCCAAACTTTCCAAATTCATACCTTTTTTCAGGAACATAAAACATTACTCAATTAAAGGAATTTGTGTGTGTGGGTGACATTTTATCACAATAACAACTAATTGAATCAATGAATTCACATAAGTTTGTGTTCTATGGCAAATGTGCTGCCCACGATGTGTGATAGGTCATTTCCATGCTATTGCATCAAAAAGCAGAGTACTGTACTGTTCGAATTAATTGGAACAAATGGGAAAAAAAAGTGATTCTTTCTAAAACCTAAGCCTTTTATCATTACATACCTTAAACAGACTGAAAAATATGTGTAATCGTACATCTTACTTTAGCATAAATGACTTCATAGACTTCAACACATCTTCTCATTGACTCCACTGGAGTAGCACACATGTTACTGATTTCATCATCATAGAAACACTAGTATAGCCCTTTTTATCATTTGCTCTGTTGTCATGCGATTCATCTTAGCAAAATTATTCTTGAGAATATGAAATAAGTTTTAAATAGGATTTTAGTTTGAGGAATTTCCATGCCAATCGAGCACTTTTATTTTTCGCATAAAAGCATGGATCAATTTCAAATAGTGACAAGGGGCCAAGTTATGTTTAAATTTTCCATCAAACGTATCCATGAATGAAACAATCCTACTACATAATATTTTTATATATTTGACAGAATTCATCGTGCCTATAAGAGGAACTAAGCTTCCAGTGCCATTTTTGTTGTGATATATAACCCAAAGAAAATACTATAATGAGATTAGTGTTCTTGTGGAAATTATTTGCTATCTTATCAATTACTAAAATTTTGCCTACAAAAGCAAATTGAAGAACAGGTTTAATATGAAGAACAAAATATTTTTTTAGTACTCAAAGTTATTGGATTATTAGCTCCTTTGAGTGAAATTTAACTCCTGTTTTTACGTAGCGAAATCTTGTATATTAGTATTCAATTAAAGTATCAATACGAATTTTTTTTTCTGATTTCTAACACCTAAGTTGGGCCACATTAGATCTATATGTGAAGCAATAGTTTGACAGCCTGTGTATCATGGATTTAAGTCCTTAAATTGTCGAGTGGAGATATTTCTGCCTATTGGATTTATTCGCGCGCGCGAAATTCAGAATTCTCGTATAATTTTGATTTATATTGGGAGAATGATATACTATTTCAAATGTTAAGCTCGTTTATGATCGTAATTCAACAGAAAAAAGGTATCCATAATTCATCAACTGTCAAAGTACACATATTCATGCATTCTGGTTTATGTTTCAGTAAAAGTATATGACATGTGAACAGAAACAGTGTTGTATATGTAATTTTCTTTTACTCGCACTTTTTATTTGAATGCTCAGAATGGCGCCCGAAATGTAGCGTTCCTGTGTAGTTTAATATACTCTGGCTATAAAAAGTTGGAATGTACAACACCAGGTTTTTGTGTCTAATTCGAAACAAATGATCTAAATAGGAAATTTGGATGAATTGTTCTTTTAAACAGTTAACAGTTATATTTATTGAATTTCACATAATTTTAACACCAAACACGATGCACAAATGAATTACATTTCATTCTAAAATCCATTGTTTGATAATAAAAAAAAGATATATATTTATATTTGCTGAAACAAAATGAAATAAATGGTTTTTAATGCCCCTACTTATAACATATTGACGGCACGGGCGTTGTCGGAAGACTGGAATAGTGAAGCAACACCCATACATGAATAAATTCTTATTCAATTTCATTAACAACATCGGAGAGGAATTTAAGGAAGCTTCCTATCTACCAAGATTGTTTCAACCCTATCGAACTAAAGTTCCGAGATCGAATTCGTCATTTTATTCGCTCCAAATCTTGATCCCCTTGCTATTAATAATCCCAGCTTGGTGAAGTCGAAAAGAATTTATTAGAATGAATTTATATCTCCAGCAGTATATGGTGGGACATATGGAGAAAGAGGACCCATCCAATATTTCACAATAATCTTGTTTTTTCACGGATCACATGCTGGCCAGCCGAGAGAGATTCCAGTCCGAACCATGATTGAGCCTCCTCCATAACATAATTTTGATTCTAAATCTTTTCATTCAAATTCCAAACTCTAAGATCACACTTCTAGGTACATAAAAATATTTAGCAGCATTAACTTTTGTGATTGCGCTATTTCTATGTATCCAACAGTCCGTCATCTTTACAAATCGGGTAAATGACATCTTCTAGACATGGGTTATAATATCTTAGTCCCAACAATCGGAGATAAACTAGCATAAAAAAATGTCACATAAAATACAGAAGTGGGATATTCGCAGTTTCCTTCAAATGCAAACAATCCAGTACTTAAAAAAAATAGTAATAAGTATAATTTTTTCATAAGGCCTTATAAAATTCACTTGTGATCATTCTTATAAACTATATTCTTTACCTTTATTTTTTCATTGTTTTAATGTTAAGTGTCAAAAAACTGGTCGTACCTTAACTTTCAGAAGCAGGTGTTGAATGCACTGGCGTCCTGAATGGGCCGTATTTGAAAAATCCTTGAAGGGTCGTTTTTGGGGCCCCTGAACATTTTACAAATTTTACTTACGCATTTGGGGCCCCGTGTCATTAATGCGGTGGTAGCTACGCCCCTGGTAGAATGTCTTATAAAGGGCTTTTTATAGAAGTGAACTTCTCAACGAAAATATTTCTTTTCATGTTATGCGAATGATACTTCTAAAATAACTATTATTTTTAATATTAACTACTTGAAAGAGTCGATATCAAAATAAAATTGGTTTTCCTTATTTTTCATATTTTCTCTCTTTTTTCAATTCCTACTATTATATAACTCACACTCTCTATATATTTATTTGTTTATTTATTTATCTTGGTGGAATTTTCAATTGTTAATAAAATACATTTTAAAGCGCTCAATTGAGCTGAAATTTTATATACATGATCATTTTGGATGACAATACAATAATTTAATTATAATTAATAAAAATCAATTGATTAAAATTAATTATTTAAAGAATCAAAAATACAGATACGTTGGCATCATTTTTGGTGACTTGTGTCAAAACTTGAAAAAGTTTTTTTCTCACGTTTTAAAGCATTCAGTTGAACTGAAATTTTATATACACGATTGTTCTGGATGACAAACGATACTTTAAGTGGTAATTCATTTTTATTAATTATCATTAATTTCCTGACTCTGTCGTAATTATATACATATTTATATTAATTGTAACTATTTAATAAAAAGTAGCTAAAAAATAAAATTTTTCTTTGTTGGTATAAGTAGGAATTGACTGAACTTTTTTTTCATATATTACTTTTTTTATGTATGTATAACCTTTTTATATACCTCCTTTTTATAATAATCTAAAGGGAGTCTTTAAAGTATTTTGAACTTACAGTCTATGTTTTGTTTTGAGATTAATTTTTAGGAACTCCGAATAGTTAAGAGTTTATTTTAGGACTGTCGTGTATAGCGGGGTAGTCGACCTCACATTCGTTTGGTGTGGAAATTATGTAAGGGGTTGGATTATGGATGTGTTGTAAAAACTCAAATGTCATCGTCATTCGACCATGATTCAAAATTACGAGGTCTATTTCCAATAATCCTCTTGTTGCTTCTATATCAACGATAATAAATAATCGGTCGAACAATTATGAAAATTTAATCTGCATATATAAACACTTTTCTTATATTTCAAATATCTCATATTTCTCCATATAAATTATATATATGCATGCATATATTTATTAAAAATGCTATACCAGAAAAGCGCTTTAATCCGCATGCGCATTGAGTACTGAGCTTAGATAACAAGTACGGGTACATCATTTCATATGGTTTCAACTCCATGCCAGATTGATTGAATATTAACGTCGCACTGTTCAGCTACATGAGGGCCTTTGGCGACGGACCATGTAATTTTGAACCATGGTCAAGTGACGTGGACGACACTTGAGCTGGCATCCCCCTCTACTAACTACCACACCAACGGGAGGACGTTTCAGCTCTCGATAGATTTAACGTGCATCGCTGCCCTACACGGCGGGTCTTTAGTGGTACTGGGCTCGAACTCGTGACAAGGCAAGCCACGATCCGATACCTATACTATTCGGCTACCGCGGCCACCAACTTCATGCCAGAGAGTGACCGATGAGTGGTAGTGCATCAATCTCGGTCCAAACTTTTTCTTTGGGTACTAAATCTGAAGAACGTGCTGGCCAGGGTAGTAGTCGAACACTCTCTGTTTTGGAAGATCGGCGTAATATCTTCGAACCCTTGTTGGGTGAGCTTGATTTTCTTTGGCTATTTACCTTCTGTATGGAAGGAAGGACAGGAGAGTGAGAACAATATGCACTCCCGCATTTCTGATTCAGGGGAAGTGACGTAACTTTACATTACCGCGAGGCCGGGCGGACAACATGGCTGTTCTCTCGAACATTAGTGGATAGAGGCTTGAGATCCTGCGTGGCATTCTGTTTGGCTCTTCTGTACCCACCGCTTTCATATTCATGGGATCACGACCAACAATTCCTCGGAACAATAAGTTGCAATTCCAGAAGGCCACCGTGTCAAAAGCTCGAGTCTTGTGCCGCTGCAGATCCGCCGTGTAGAGGAGTTGATGCATTTTAAATCTGTCAAGGCTCAAACGTCCTCCCGTTGGTGTGGAACTCCTAACTTCCACACCAACGGGAGGACGTTGGGGTGCCAGCTCAGATGTCGTTCTCGTCACTTGACCATGGTTCCAAATGGCGAGGTCCGTCGCCGTAGGGGGACGTTAATATATTCACTCACTCACTCTAGAAGGCCACGATATTTCCAAGGCCAAATTACAATACGTGCACTGATAGGTGTTCCTCCTTCCTACCCTAAACATAACTCCATCTTTACATAACTAATCAATGATCGAATGCGATTTCTTAATGAGAAAAACATGTATAAATTCTTTCTAACTTTAGATGGCGTTACTTCAATCTGCGTTACTCAAATGACAAATATAAAATGACAAAAAACAAATATGACAATTGTTTGCTTGCAGTCTTTATTATATAATCGAGCAGTTATAATGCCAGTATAATGTGTTTGTATGTTTATATAAAGACAAAATATTAAATAATTCCATTTAAAAAAAACAATAACAATGTATCGTCTTTTTTAAAGGCTTTTAAAGCATGGAAGAAAAAGAAGGACGAATTCTTGAAGCGACACAAAATCAATGTGCAAAATAAAAAAGAAGAGATGATTATGGAATCATTTATGGATACTAGAGAAAAGAAAATGGAAGCTGATGCTGCTTTCTCTGCATGGTGCGTTATAATAAAATTTATCATAATGTACGAGTACACTGATGCAATGAGTGATCAAGAATATTCAGGTATTCTTGTGTCTTTATGAACCAAGAGCATTACTTCTCAAAGTTTCTTCTGAAAAATAACAAAGAAAATTTAATTTAAGTAATTTAATGTGTATTACACAGGTGTGCATGGATTACGGGACGAACATATACTCATTGGGTGTTAGTTTGATATCAGGGGTAATAGCGCCGTTGTTTATGTTTGTCAAGATGGGCGATAACATTACAATATGGTTACCTTAATATTTTTTTTCGTCTGTCGATGTGGTTGCCATGGGGATAACGTATATTAGAAATAACTTTTATTGGTTTTTTCCCGCGGTAACCCTATTAATTTCAGACGATTTTAATTGATTTCTGTAAAAATTTAACCATTTTCAGTGTAATTGTTCTATTGTTTGCGTCTTCTGTTTTATTTTGTGCCCTTTTTGAATATGGATATTTCTAAAATGAGTAAGTACTAGAATATTTTTTTCTTAAAAGAATAAGTGTTGTGCTTTTAATTATCGCTATAAATCGTTTGTTTTCGTTTTATTTTACGTTTTAAAAATGCTTCTTTTTTTACGTTCTTTGTTCGATGAAATTCTTTGAAGGAATTTGCAGTGCAAGTTTCATATTGCAAGTTTTCACTACTTTGTAATTGATATTCTTAATTAATTTTAACATATATTATGTAATTATTTTATTCATAATATAATACAAAAAGAGCAATTATTACTATGTATAATAATCATATAATATTCGTTATTTATAATTGTTTCTTTTAATATTTATTTATAAACATTATTACATATTTTGTTATTTATTTATAATTAATATTGTTATTTATTTATATATATAGCTATTCTTATGTTATTTATTTATAATTAAGTAATACAAGTAATCTTATGCATTATTTTTATTTTTTTACAATACGAAGATTATTCTTTTTTATAAAATTCCTATTAAATTGTATTATATGATTATTATTTCTAATAACTGTTATTAAATCGTACTATATGAATATTATATACAATTACGATAAAATAATATTATAAAATTATTATATGCTGCTTATATAATACTATTATTAGTACATGTTACTTTTTATTACATAATATTGATATTTATTGATTGATCTAGGTTATTATCTCAATCTCTTCCTATATCCTTCATTTGAAATACATTTCCATGTATTTCAAAACAATTCTTTAAAATTATTGTGTATCATTAAATTACCGCTAGGCCGCCATATTGGATTCCATTCCTGCAACAAGAAGCGCTGCTTGCGCCATTACCCCGATATCAAACTAGTTCCACTCATTGCCATAAAAATTTACGCTCCAAGAAATAAGAGTGGTATTGTTATGAAACTTGGTATGAAGGTACATGTCAGGCAGATATGTAAATGATTAAAAATGCAGCGTGATTGCGCTTTGCATAATGCCACCAGAGGGCGTTGAGCTTCGTTCCTCTTGGGTTATAAAATAGTTAAGTAGAGCTTGTTTGCTTGTATTTAATCTGTTGCATAGGGACGCTTTTTAACTAGGAATGCCATTACACCGCTGTCGTAGACAATATGAGCAGCCGTCTGAGTTTGAGAGAAGAATCGTAGGGATGATGGAAACCGAGTGGTCAGCTCAGCGAGCAGCTTGCCACCTAGGCCGTGCCGACTTTACTGTGAGGTGTTGGGATCAATGGACAAGAGAGGTCTGTTACACAGCGACCAAGCTCAGGACGCCTTCGATAGGCCATTAGTCGACATAGGTGTGGTCACATCATATGACATGCAAGCATTGCGCCAACCGTCTCATTGTCCGCCATCCATACACAGGCAGTACCTTCTTCATGAGCCTCTGTGTCGTCAGTTCGTATCATCGCAAGGCGCTTAATTGAAGGACAGTTGCTATCGCAGCACCCATTACGTGCATCGGCATTGACACCCACTCATCGTCGGCTCCCTTCGGAGTGGTGTCAAGCTCGAAAAGATTGGACTGCATCCGAATGGACTCGGGTCGTGTTCAGCGACGAATCCAGATTCAATTTGGGTAGTGATTTTAACAGTGCACGTGTGTGGAGGCCCCGTGGTGAACGTATCAATCCTGCATTTGGTGTACAGCGGCACACACCTACCACAACTAGTGTGATGATGTCATCGCATATGAAGCATGGTCATCCCTAATATTGACCCACTGCATCATAAAAGCCCAGAGTTACGTTCGTGACATTCTGCAGCCACTAGTGGTAGGGCTTCCAAGAGCCATTTTTATAAAAGACAATGCTCACAGCAAGGATTTCACAGGACTGCCTCCGCCACATTTCCACCCTTCTGTGGCTTGTTCGATCCCCAGATTGAATATATCAGATCATTTATAGGATGGCAAGTTGGACAGCCTAAGAATTTGGTCGAATTAAAGGTGATAGCAACTGTGGAACCAGATGTTGCAGGACATCATATGGGACTTGTAAACCTCAATAACTGACTGTATCATATCATGCATTCATGTTAGAGGTGGCCCCCATCAAAGTACTAAAACCTCCATTCATTTGTAATTTTTGCTACAGTAAATAATCCTTTTGCTTTGATTTTGTAATCACACTTATATCAATGTTGTATTTACTATGTAACATTTCGTTTTATTCGGACAACTTTCTTGGTGCACAAATTTTTATGCACTAAATTTAAAATTCAAATTTAAGACATCTGGATGATTATTATGATGGAAAGCAGCTAGGAAATTGAAGGCGGCTAATTCCAAGGAAGGTAGCAAGATAACTCAATGTGGTTTCCCGATTATGGAACCTGTTCCAAGAGATTAAAACTATATCCAGGAGACTTGCTACAAAGCGCCCAAGCGAGGATGACCGTTATTTAACTTATGAATTGTAAGGCATAATAGGGGGGGGGGATTATAGCTTTTCAATTCATAAATGAGGCATCTGCTGTTTCTGGTATCTCAATTTCGATGTTTACTGCTCTGTGAAGGTTTAATGAGGTATGATTTTATCCCAGATCACACAATGGTATGCATTCCACTTACTCCAGGTCAAAGGGCAGCCCTCCTGACATGAAGCAGACATCATACTTGTATACAGATGAAATGGGTCTATGTTCTCTTCACCGAGTCGAGATTCAGTCTGAACACATTCTCGACATGTTCACATATGCAGAGAACCAGAGACCCGATACTTTCCCTTCCATATCATAGAAGTGAACCACTATGTGTTAAGTGGTGTTATGGTCCAAGCCGGTGGGAAGTTGGACGGTTGCCCAGAGCGGCATGTCTTTTAGGGAAGCACTAACTGCTCTGAGGATTATACCTTAGAGCCCAATTTGAGGCTTTTCAGGGGGGCAGCTGGCAACCAATTGCTTCCTAGAGACGATAACGCTCATCTGCACAGGGCTCGGCTGGTCAACAAATATCTTGAGACTGAGGATATTAAGATAATGGAGTGATTGTTACAACAGACCGTTGGACTTGCGAAACACAAAGAAATAAATATTTTGCTTAGCCATATATGCGAGTGGTAATAACTGCAAAAGACTTTGGATTTGTTTTGGGGTATGTCAATGTATGCTCTTTCCACATATTGGTCTTTATCTGGTAGAGTAGTGATGAGCCAGTATGTTTGTCAATCATTGACCACTTATATTTGATGTGTAACAAATCAGGAGAATGTATAAAGCATCAATTCAACCCTGTGGGCTATGAAAAATTATTGAAAACTGTTTTCGGTCTCACATTATTCTGTTGAAACTTGGCCGCGGGCAAGCTTAAAAGTAAGAGAACAGGCATTAAAATCTCAGAAACATGGCTGTTTAGTGTACTGGCCATATATATTTGGAGTTACGAATGTGATATAAAAAGCACATCCCAATTCATAACACCAAATGGAAGACCGGTATAATGATAGGAAAAAAATGTATGACTTAAATTCGAATAAATACAGTAATTATATTTAATGAACTATTTATTTCAAATAGTCAAATCGAACTTAGTTTCTTGAAAATAATATATTTACTTCAATCATCTATTGGTCAATATTGAGAATGCTGTATGTATATTCTACTATGTATTTTATTTCTACATATGGTGTATCATATATTTGTTTCAGTCTCTTAGTTAAAATGTGTGTATGAGGGGGGAAATGAGTTCACTGGAAGAACTTTTTTCTTAAAATTTGTTAGAATACTTTCCTAGTCGTGACTTAAAATCTATGTGTGTGTATGACAAGTACTTATAATTTTTTATAACATAAAACATTTTAGAAAAAGATACAATTTAACCTGAGTATTAAAATTTAAAATGCAGGATAACAATTTTTAAATAATTATCAATTAAAAATTATCAAATTATTCACAACGACTTACAAAAATCAACTTCCTACATTGAAATAAAAAATGTGATTTTAGTTTTCTTTTGCATTTAATAACTTCTTTTAAACAGGTGAGGAAGGGGGATCAAAGTTTTTAATATGTATTCTTAGATTTGTAATTCTTGTTTCTACAATTACTTAGAGCTTTTAACAGCAGTGACTCTGAATGTTACTGTTGCATTCATTTCGTTTTTTTAAATCATATTTATAAACTTAATCAGCACTTTCCCCTTCTTTTAAAAGGAGGGATCACAAATCACATATCTCTAAAATGAACAAGAAACGCAGAGCTTGGATAATGCAAAAACAGAAAGAAGAAGAAAATAAAAAAATTCGAAGAGACAAAGAAGCTTTACACATGTATGACATGTGGCTTGAAAATAAAAATTCGCCTGCCAAACGCAAAGCATCTGATCTTGCGATAAACAAACCTCCTTGGTCACCACCAGGAAAATCATGTGAGTTTGTTTTTCTTTTCAACCAATCCATTAAGATGTGTTGTTCAAATTTATCAATTTCTATTTTTCTTTATGTTGCTTAGCTAGTATTACATCAATGATAAACATAATTTCACAACTGTTATAAGTAGTTTTATTTTTGATTCAGCTTCTTCAGACTGATACTGTTAATATTGACCGTGTTTTAAAAAATAAACGAATTGAATCAATAAATTAGTTGGAGCTGTTATGCATTTAACTCAAGTCTCAGAGTAAACTAAGAGTTCCATCGTCAATAGCCTGTGATGTTTCTAAAAACTCAGTGACGCAACAGTGCATGAGAGACGGGACTTTCCATCTTTAACTTCATGACTTAGAAAAGATGTTTCGGTCAGCCTGACATGAAACCCCCAGTGTTTAGTTCCCAAGCAAGCTTGTTGCTCCTTTATCGACCCACTAAAGGGACAAAAGGCTGAGTCGGCCTTGCCCAGCCCAATGTTTGAACCCTGGACCTGTGGTGTGGAAGCGTGTTATGCAACCACTCAGCTTTCGTGATGCTTCGGTTTGACACAATAAATTAAATTTATCTGTATAATTTTTGAGTTAAAATGATGAAATTGCACGTTTGACAAAACATGCGTTAAGGATGTATTCTTCCAAACAATGAAAAACGTTCGCCAACTATTTCTAAAATGATTAAATATTTCTTCTATAAGAATTTATATATTTAAGAATATTAAAATTAACTGTAAATTTTGTCATTAAGTTATCTTTTTCATTAATTTTTGGATCAGTTATATGCATAGCACATGGTTGATGATTCCATTTAAAAATCTTTTTTGAATCGAATATTAAGGTCCATTTCCAACAAACTTTATTTCTGCACTTAATGTTCATTTTCTCTATTGGTTCATAATCATGTGTCATGAAATTTCAGTTATGTTTTTTCCTCAATATATTAAATTATTTTGCATACTTGAAATCTTGCTCTTTTATTGTATCATTTGATAGTTTTTCCAAGTCCTCTCTACTATTAGCTCATATATATTTATCTTGATCAAATTTTCAGTCGTTAATAAAATACTTTCTATTCATCCAATCAAGTTCAAATAAATTTTTTAAAACTTGTAGTGGATGACATTGATGTTAATGCAGTTTTTTTTAATCAAATATTAATTCACTAATTAAAATTTATTTTTTAATTTTCAATTTATTCCGCGTTATTTCCGTCGTAGTTACAATTAGATGCAACAGATGGTGCCAGTACTTTTTCTAACCTAGTAGGAATTGACGTTAATTTTTTTTTTATATTGCTTTTTTTTTTTTCATGTTATCTCCGATGCAGTTATATTGCAATTTGCTTGTGATATAATTTTCTCTCTTTTTTGGCCTTTTTTTTTTAAAAATTTTTAGTTATATTTTTTTTTTTTTTAACGACCATGGATAATTAAATATTTTTGCAACTTTTCATAACATATTCAAAATGAAGTTTAATATATGTACTAAATTTTATGCCATAGTTTACTTGACTTATTTACCAAAAACTTATTTCATGAGTAAAATAAAATATTTATATAACTTGCATTATAATATATTAACGTTCTTTTTTTCTAATATTGCAGAATAATTCACCTGCGATTGTTTACAAGAATATGAAAAATATGAGTATTCAAGTTATCTGTCATTATATATTTATCATTATTAGTGTGCTGTGATAATCATTTTTTTTCCTTTATTCCATCTGAAAATTATTAAATATTTTAACAATTTTTCGCTCCTTTATGTTACATTACACATTTCTCAAAATGATTGCTAAAGAAAGGTTAAATAAATTTTTCTAAATTGAAATTACAACCTAATTTACTAAGTATTTAACAATAAATACCTTTAGTATTTAAATTATGCGATCTGATGCAAGAGCACAATCAAAATAGATGATGGCTATCTTTTGATTGTTAAAAACATATTTCCCAAAATTCTTTCATACTTCTTCAATTTTAAAAAACGATTTCATTTTTTTATGCTCGTAAAATAACATTACACATATATAAATTGCAAAATATTCACTAAAAATCTTTATAATATATTAACACTTTAACATGATTTAAATCAAATTATTTTCATACAAATTTGTATATTATTTCTACTTGTTTATAATAACTGCAACTTATGTCAATTTTACTTGGTATAAGAGGTATTTCTACAATGTAACTGTGATACTTAGTAATTCGATAACCATGATGAGTGAAGTTTCAGCCATTATTTCAAGGGAAAGGTTAAAAAGAAAAAAAAAATGTTCACATTGAGTCTTCATAGCTTTTGAAATAAATTTGCAAGCCAACACATTCATAGAATTAGATGACATTCACGAATTTCTTTGAAAATTTTTTAATTATATTTAAAAAAACATGCTTCACAACATTCAATTATACGAGTCATGACTCCATATGTTTAAAAGTACTGTTATTCTGATCTAATCCTAAGTTACATAATGTGACATTCATTTATGATTGAAAAACAAGAATAAAAATTTTAAAGCACTTCTATTCTACATTGTTGTTTTAGAATAAGACAGAAACGATCATATAATCAAAGATGTTGATAAATAAAATGTACAACTTCACATCAGACACACAAAAATTGTATTATAAATAACTAGTGTAATTATTACAACAGCAATATGAGTATTTTTACATTAAAGATAAAAAGAGTCAGAGGTTCTTTTTATGTTAACTTAAGCAGTACTTTTTTAAATATGTTACAAGACACAGATTCCTTCACTTTACTTAATGGATTCAATTCCAATATATACAGACCTATATGAAATCTATCCAGCATTCACTATACTAAGTTTCAAGCAGCTAAATAGTGAATCAACATTCTGCAACAATTCACAAATTCTGATTAAAATCTGCTAATCTTCTTATGCTACAAATACTAATTGTTGCAATTGACAACTTTTAAAATTCATAGTTTTTAGCGTAAGATTAAAAATAGACTGAAATATCTCAACTATGTGCGACTTTTCAAATTGTTGCAGAATAGATTAAATAAGGTTTGTGCTAAGTACATAAAAATATAAATGCACATTGGTCATTAAAAAAAAGAAAAATGTGGACTCTTAATCAATAGTTTAAACCTAAGTGGAATGCAAATTCTATTAACTCAAACTTTTAACTAGAGAGCAAGCATGCATTAATAATAGCTCAAGACTGCCAGACCTTCGTTATTTTATAAAAGCTGAAAGTTTCTTTGTGGATGTCACCAACACAGGTAAAAACGATCAGAGAATACAGAGTTTGGATTGTGGTTACTTGCGCAGGTAACAGGTAGTAAAGGTGTATAAAATAGTACCTCAACTTCTATCTATAAAGTATAAAGCTCAATTTTTTTTATACTTTCTTCAGAATAACATTTGAAATCACATCATCCATTGCTGGACACTTAGTATAGTTGCAAACCCCGGCCAGACACCCCTTAACTCTAATTAAAAATAATTATACTTTCGTTATAGTATAAAAGCTGAATTTTATATATGCTACTTGGGGACCTATACAAAGATGTTACCTCTATAGCCGGACAGTTTTAATGGTTTTTACATCTTACCAGACACATTGAAAGTCTGTTGCAGGTGTGAGTGTAAGGCAACTGTTCAAGCAGCTGTGAGTGAGATAGGGCGTTTAGTCTATTGTGATCGCTTAAGAAATCCAATGAAAAAATAGTTTTATTACGTTTATAAGTATCTTATATAAAGTAAAAAATATTATTTTATTATTACTAAGTACAAAAAAGTATTATTACATGTAAAAATCTTACATCATTGTTGTCGATATTTTCATCTTCATCACTACTACTCCAGTCTGTGGCTTGATTGTCATCAATATCGCTTTCATGGGAGATACATTAATTTGTTTTGTTTGTAATAAAAGTGATGGTAAAATATTGTTCTCAGAGGAAAGATTAAAAAAATGTTGAACTGTTTTGAAAATCAGAAAAAAAAGCATAACATAAAATACAAAGACATTTTGCCTTACAAATATAGAGACAATTGTTATCACCGGGAATGCTATAAGGCATTTACAGGAGTTATGGAAAAATACTTAACTTCTAAACCTGTCAATTCTACAAAAAAAATAGTGAAAAACAAAACTCAGCCAGCACACCTACAGACAATAGTTCTCCAACCCTCTCCATGCCGTTGATACCAGAGTTGACCACAGAACAATCTCATTTACAGTCTTTTTTTAACTACAGAATCTTCAATAACATCCCAGTCATAAATTTCAGAAATGAATCTAACAAAGTTCTCTGAAGAGTTGTCATGCCCAGCACATGAGGAAGCAGATACAAAGATGGTATACCATGCATGTAACATCAACTATCCAGCAGAAATAGTAATCAGAAGTATTGATTCTGATATTGCTACATTAATGCTTGGTAACATGCACCCCCTTAAAAACGATACGGTTGCTTGGATGCTTACGGGTACTGGAAATAATTTAAGATATGTGGACTTAACCAAAATACACGCAGAGTTGGGTCAGTTGATTTGTCAGAGCTTACCTGAATATCATGCCATCACAGGATGTAATTTTAATTGTGCGTTCTTCAGAAAAGGAAAATTAAAACCTTACAAAACAAAAAAATTTCCAGAGTACCAGGAAGCTTTCAAGAACTTCGGTACGAGCGAATTAATTGAAAATACAGATGAACAACAAAACATATTTAATATTATTCAGAGATTTATATGCAATGTATACAATGCCAGTAATGTAATTGATGCTACTCAACTTCAAATGTTCATCGACTTGTATGCAATCTCTGATGTAAATTAAGCTTTTGACTGAAAGAAGTTGGGAAATTTTGACGCTAGCAATCTACCACCTTTCAAAAGCGAGCTATTGCAGCAGTTTCTGAAAGCAAACTATTCATGTACCATTTGGAACATTGCTCATCTAAAAAATCCAGCCACATATTAACCAGACAAAAATGGCTGAGTATTGGAAAATGATAAATACCATTTTAAATGGTTTGAAGGGGATCAACTACCAAGTTATGCCAGTGATTCATTCAAAACTCAATCAGGTATGTAATTATTATGTCAAATTATTGTACGTAATTTTTTAATCCTTATTATAAATGCAAAAGTATGTTAGTTCCTCTTTCATAAAAAAACAACTGAATGGATTTTATTGAAACATTACAATGATATAGTTTATACATCAGAATAACACAGATGCTATAATTTATAACGATATTGTGTAAAGTCTCCAAAATATAAGGATAATTGTCAAGTAGGTAAAAATTCTGCCTTCTGCAAAAAATCCTGCACCAGCATATATCTATCTTTTATGTATAAGCCATTATTGCCAAAATAACGAACCATAAATACAATAAAAATTTATAATTGCACGTTTGGTAGTAACAAATTCATCCTTATATCAAAATAAATACTTTTATCACTACTGGCCATACCATAAAAACGAGTACAATAAAAAATGATAATTGCACGTTCTAATGCACGATTGGTGTTTGGTAGTAACAAATTGATCCTTATATCAAAATAAATATTTTTATCACTTCTGGTATTTAAAGTAGATAAACTTTGCCTCTTTCACACTACATCATTTGCACAAATTTACAACTTTGTTTGTGGTTAGTAGTTAATTATAACGCTATAGTTTTAATTGAATAGGGAGGTATTGCATTTTTTGGAAGTGTAGAAAAAGTACCTACTAAGAATCATGCTGCGAAAGCGTAAGTCTAATCTTTCCTAAAGCTCAAGATAGGAAAGTAGCTGGACAATTGCCAACTTGACTCTATCGCCAACATTTTGCTTTGTTTTTCATTGAATCGCCATTATAATTTAAAAAGCGGGTTTCTTGCGAATCTTACAATTTTAACATAAAATAAATACAGCAGAAAGTAATATTGACGTATTACACATCCAGATTGTAATTACTGAAACTACTTTAAGCGTTTATTACACAAAATTTGTAACAATGTGTTACTTTTGCTGAGCAGAGATCAGCTTGGGAAGGTGTTTTCAAAAATCGACCTACAAGAAAGTTACAGGGCGTTATAAATAAAAAAGTCCTTTTTATATATCAGCTATTAGATCTACAGACTTAAAATTTAATAAATAGTTTTTTTGTTAAATTGTTACCTTCGGATTAGAAGTCCAAAGCGTTACCTGTTGCACTACTGGAACACAAATAATGATTTTTCTTTTCTACATATCCTGTTAGACCATTATTTTTGTTCCTATTTATCCATTTTTTAATTTAATGAATTAATATTTGAAAAAACAACATTAACATCAAGTGTCATCCCCTACAAGTTTAAATAAATGTATCTGAACTTAAATGGATGTGAATAAAGTATTTTGTTAACGATTGAAAATTTGAACAATACATCCTTGTAAATATTATAAATGCAAAAGTATGTTTGTTCCTCTTTCACACAAAAACAACTGAATGGATTTTAATGAAACTTTACAATGATATAGCTTATACATCAGAATAACACATAAACTATAATTTATAACAATATTGTGTGAAGTCTCCAAAATATAACAACAATTGTAAAGTACGTAGGGAAAAATTCTGCTAACCGTGAAAAATCTCGCGACAGGATATATCTATCTTTTATGTGGGAAGCAAAAATTTTCCCATTTTGTTTTGCTAGACGCCAGGAACTGCAAAGGCTTGAACAGGCAGAGCATGAAGCAGATTACAATTTTAACATAACATTATTTTCTGTTGTATTTATTTTAACATATTACACTTCTAGATATAAATTATTTACACTATTTTAAGTGTTAATTACACAAAATTTATAACAATGTGTTTCTTCTGCTGAGCAGAGATCAGCTTAAGAAGATGCTTTCAAAAATCGACCCACAAGAGAGTTACAGGGAGTTATAAATAAATAAAAAAAATTCCTTTTATCAGCTATTAGATATACAGACATAAAATTTAACAAACATGGTTTTCTTTTTGTTCAGCTGAGATATACAAAAAGCTTTTTTTTATTTATATATTTAATGTGCAATTAAGTAAAATTAACTCATTAAAAACTTCTTTGTCCTTCAATCTGTATTGTTTAATCTTTCAATTCACCCGTGTGAAAAACGGGTATACCAGCTTAATTTTTTCCCGAAACTGATGGAGAAAGCAATATTGTTGACAATCAAGCCACAGACTAGAGTAGTAGTGACGAAGATGAAAATATCGACGACAATGATGTATGATTTTTACATGTAATAATACGTTTTTGGACTTAGTAATAATAAAATAATATTTTTTACTTTATATAAGATACTTATAAACGTAATAAAACTATTTTTCATTGGATTTCTTAAGCGATCACAATAGACTAAACGCCCTATCTCACTCACAGCTGCTTGAACAGTTGCCTTATACTCACACCTGCAGCAGACTTTCAATGTATCTGGCAAGATGTAAAAACCATTAAAACTGTCCGGCTACAGAGGTAACATCTTTTTATAGGTCCTCAAGTAACATATATAAAATTCAGCTTCTATACTATAACGAAAGTATAAGTTTTTTAAGAACTTAAGTGGTGTCCGGCAGGGGGTTGCAACTATACTAAGTGTCCGGCAATGGATGACGTGATTTCTAATGTTATTCCAAAGAAAATATTAAAAAATTGAGCTTTATACTTTAAAGTTGAGGCACTATTTTATACACCTTTACTACCTGTTGTTACCTGCACAAATAACCACAATCCAAACTCCGTACTCTGATTGTTCTTACCTGTGTTGGTAACATTCGCAGAGAAACTTTCAGCTTTTATAAAATAATGAAGGTCTGGCAGTCGTGAGCTCTTGGGCTATAAGAGAACACATTTAATAATAAATACAATTGTCAGTTGCTATTCATAGCATTAAAGTAAATGTAATTCTTCCTTTACATTAATAATTCAATAATAAATACAATAAAGAAATTTAATTGCTAACAAAATTTATAGCAATAAAGTACATATATTTCACTCTTCATATTAATACATATATTGCAATCACAATAATAGAGCTGTAGATTTAGTTGATAGGGATCTAAATTTATAACATTTTGGTACAAAATATTATACTTGGAAAAGAACGAGATAATCATATATATATACACTGTGTTCCATGTGTGTGATTAAGGTGGGAGATCTAACAGACAAACAACAGTAAGAAAAATATCACTTTACATATTTTTAACAAAAAAGAAATTATGATTTTTTTGTACAAAACTATGAGTATAAAACAATGACATTCTTGATATCCATCTAGCTTTAAATAACTTTAGAGATGACTTGCAAGGCGCAATACCATATATTCAACTTAATTCATACTTTGATTCTAGAAACATATGCTTACTACAAGTCGATTCATTATTGTATTCAACAGGCAGCAAACCAAATGAAAAAAATATTGTAACGAACTTTTTTTTCATCAAAAGTTTATATTGTCCTTTAAAAACTGGTCAGTTTTCTAATATTCTTGGCAAGTCTATTTACAAAATATGTATAAAAATCACAAATTTCACATTTCCAGAGGCAAGGATCTCAAAAACATACTGAATCTAAAAAAGAATACACAAATTAATAAAAGCTAAACTTTAATATTTTAAACAAAGACATGTATAAAATTTCAACATGTATAATACACTCATGGACAGAAAAATTAGCGCACCAAGGAGTCGTCAAAATGAAACGAAAGTATACATAAGTAATGACTACTTTGATATAAGTTATTAGAAAATCAAAGAAAAAGGATCGTTTATTTCAGAGAAAAAGGCAGAAGAATGGAGGATTTAATACTCTGTTGAATTCCCTCTAGCGAGAATGCACGATTTGATACAATTGGACATTGAGGCATACAAGTTCTGTATGATGTCTTCAGAAATTTTGTTCCATATTTGCTGTAACCTTGCCTGTAGTTCGTTCAAACTCGTGGGATGCCCAATTTGCCATCCAAATGATCCCAGATATTCTCGATTGGAGACAAATATGGGGATCGTGCAAGCCAAGGAAGGGTAATAACAGTGCGGAGACAGTCTTGCGATACTCTTGCCGTGTAAGGCTGAGCATTGTCTTGAAAAACGGTTCCTGGGAGCTGTTGCATGAGTGGCAACACATGTGGTTGCAGGATGTCATGGACATACCACTGGGCTGTCATGTGCCACAGATCAATACTAGGGGTGACTCTGTATTGTAGGCAGTTGCACCCCATACCATCACACCAGCTGTCGGAGCTGTGTGTCGCTGTATAGCAAAGGCAGGATTGAGGCGTTCACCATGGGGTCTCCACACACGATTGTCATCACTGCTAAGATTGAAAATGGATTCGTTGCTAAACACGACCTGGTTCCATTTCACTGCAGTCCAGTTTCCTCGTGCGCTGCACCACTCCAAACGGAGGCGCCGATGTGTGGGTGTCAAGTGCAGCACACGTAAAAGGCACCGCGATTCCAAATATTCTTCAGCCAGGCGCCTTTGTATGGTTCGAGAAGACACAGGGGCCCCTAGTGAAGGTGCTACCTGTGCCTGGATGGCGGCCGATGAAGCAGTTGGCTGTACGTGTACATTTCTTACTATGTAGCGGTACGTGTGGTCTGTCGAGGGCGTCCTGAGCCTGGTCTTCATGTAAATGACATTTCTTGGATCCACTGGTCCCAACACTTCCTCACAAAACAATCAGATCGTGCAACAGCTGCTCAAATTGTCTTCCAAAATGGCGTAATGGCATATATACCTGAGCTCTTGCTTTGTAAACGATTCAGCACACTCAAACAAGCTTTGGTTACCTGTTTTATACTTCACGGAGAAAGACGTTAAACGACCTCCACCGGCTATGCGTAATGCGCAATCATGCTCTGCATTTCTAATCAATTGCATATTTCCTCGAAATGTAAACTCATGCCAAGTTTCATTACGATCCTGCAATTATTTCTTGGTGCACTAAATTTTTTGTCCACGAGTGTATATAAATAAATAAATTTTGCATCAATGAACAAAATATAAAGCAATATAACTTGTTTAAAAATAATATATAAAACAACTGCTTTTATACATTTATCAATAATACACCCAATACACAAGTTCTTTACTCAAAGATAAAACAAAGTTGAAGTATAAATATGATCCTTTATTTTATTCTTTTTTTAAAATACTCTTTAAAGAATATACATATTTCCAATCGAGATTGAAAATTGTGTAAATACTATGAATATTGAAACACCATACAAGTAGTCCATCCAGCATGCTGACGGCTGTGCTGTAGAGCCTGGGTTCATATCCCAGAAAAAGCATGGTGCCTACACAGCATAGGGATACTTTAAATAGCTGTCAAGCCACAAATCCTCTCATGAGGTTGGTAAAAGGGGAAGAGAGGTGGGAAGCCCCTGATCACCTCCAGGACGTTCTTCCCCAAAATCGGGTGGAACAGAGTCAAATTGCACTGTTACATGTATGGTGTTCCAACTATGGCTAACAGATGTATAATCTAGACCTGGGGTTTTCACAACCTGTTTTTCCCGCCAGACAACATTCATATTTCAACTATTTCATGCAGGCCGCAATGAGGATTATGGTGGGGGGGGAGATGCTATGAGATCAAGGGAATTTAAAAAGCTAAAAATTGATCAAAATATTAAAACTCGTAATTTTGGATTTCCTTTTAAAACTATATTAAAATCTATCAAACAATTAACAAGAAATAGGTTTTACGCATTTTTAACCCGTTTATGGGACAATTTCAACTTACTTTCATCAATGACTCGAAGCCTCTTGTTTACATTCTGTCATAAAAACAAAGTTGTTGCGTACTTTGACAATTTAATTTTTTCTTTTGACAAGGCCTCACTTATTTTTATTTCAGATATTAAGTTATCAAAAACATGATGGTAGCAAAGAGTTTTTACTGAATTCCAGACTGAAATCAGTGTTATTTGTTTAAAATTAGTTTCAACTTGCTTGTGCATTTTGTTTCAAATTTATTCAAATACTTTTTGAAATATTAATACAAAATATTTGAACAAATAACTTAATTTATTAAAGAATACATTGGAAGCACTTAAGAAATAGTTTAACAGTTTCTTCATCAATTCATATATTTATCCTGAACGATTTCATATGTTTATCAATATACATAATGTAATAAATTTCATAGGATGCTCTTGTTACCTTCACATTTTGTGTCATTACCACTGACAAAACATTTTGTTGCTGTTGCTAAGATTATTTTTAAGAAAGCCAACTTACCTCGTCTTGAAAGAGATCCTCAAGTAAAAGAAATAATTGAAAGATTTGTGCTTTGTTGTATAGTGAAGAGCAAAATAATATTTTTTATATTCAAATTTTTTTTGACAAATCAAACAGGTCGCTGATCCATGTTTGTTTTTCTCTGCAAAATAGTAGAGATCCCAACCGTCTGGAAACGACATATATTCTTCAGATATTTTTCGTTTGGAAGACATGAGGGTTAATTAAAAATTAGTTTCACCCATAAAATCATCTATATCCATCCACTGTTGTCCGTCATTACTAACGGTTACAGCTACAAAAAGTAAAAAAATTACCTCAAAATTCATACCAACATGACATCAATAGCAAAATTGATATATTTGATTGATAGAATTTCTTGCTCAATTTTTAATGTAATAATTCTTAAATAATTGAATTTTTATTGGAACTGGCCAAGACTCAGAAAGGTCAGGTGGGCTACATACGGCCCACAGCTTGAATATCACTGATCTAGACCTTTGCCTTGAATTTCATGGTCCCTGATCTGACACCATCAGACAGGTGGCATTAGCACTACAACAACACAACTTAAAAAGTACTATAAATGCGACTTGTAGGCTATAGAATTTCATTTATTTCAATTATTCTTATTGCATTTAGTATTTACAAGATTCTCCAAATCAATTAGCGTTGAATATTTGGAAGGGGAAACCACATTTTTTAATCTCATTACTTTTGAGCATTTAATGTTGCATATAGTTGAATATCTCTTCCTTTCATTTTGGAAAACAGTTTGTGCCATCAGAACAATTTCAAAAATAAACACACACAAAAAAAAAATGCTGGACTATCTTTTTGAAAGGAAAAAGATTTCAATGTTTCAGTACACATGAAAGTATGACTGAAAAACAGAACATACTTAAGAGCAATTGCATTACAAAAACATTGTAATGAAAGAAAAATTGCTGTCAGATTTCTCTTACTTCCCGTGAATATATCCCGAGTACAATGGGAGCTAAGGTTATTTTATTAAATGCCTCTTTTTAGCTGTTGTAAAGGTAGGGGGAAGAGCATGTATGTTTATTAATGGGTCACACCGTAAGGTAACACAAGGGTGGCATAAGTGAGTGAATATTAACGTTACACTGTTCAGCTGCATGAGGGTTTTTGGTGATGGACCTTGTAATTTTGAACCATGGACAAGTAAGGAGGACGTCACCTGAGCTGCCCCCCCACACCAACGAGAGGACTTTGAGCCAGAACAGATGTAATGTACATCAGACCCTCTACACCAGGGGTTCTCAACCTTTTTTTAACCACCGAGTCACATACATAAGACAGGATTTTCATGCGGGCTGCAACATGAGGATAATGGGGGGGGGGGGCATTATATGACCATTAGATAAAGCATATATTGCTCAAAATATTATAAATCTCAATCTCTACTTCTTTTTTAAAACCGTATTAACCCTTCTACCAAACAGACACAAAAAATATTTACTTTTATGCATTTTTTTACTGAGTTAAGGGATAGTTTCGATTTCCTTTCATCCATGACCAAACCTCTTATATACGTTCAACTATCAAAAAAGCAAATTGATAGATATGATTGCTTCATTGAACAGAATGTGACCCACAGGTTGAGTATCACTGCTCTACACTGTGGGTCTTAAGTGGTAACTAGGGATCCAATCCATGATACAACAGCCACATGAGGAATGCATTTAGTTAGTAGTACCTTCTTAGGAAACTTTGTAAATCCTTTTAATTTAACAAGTGATAATTGCAATGAAGCTGGCAAAGTAATTCTTTGGGTTATGACTATTCCTTCCTTACACATCACTTATTTCCAGCAAAATGGTTCAAAAATGTGTATCCACTCTCTTACAAAGTCAACAAGGAGATTCATCTTGTCTCGGGAAGAATAAATTATTTATAGCATACATTATTTATTTGTACAATGTATTGGTGGCTTTTATTTTAAAATGAGCTCCTTTACTCCTGGTTGTCTACATACCAGTCTTAGAATACTGCTTTACACTAAATATATCTGTTTTATAAACCTTGAGGGTTTAATAAGCCTATTTCATTTAGACTTAAAAACAAAATGGTATAAACACACAGGAAAAGAAATTTTAACCCATTATCCTATTTAGAACACAGCTGAACAATACCATGTGGAAATTATTATTTGTTTATTGTGAAAATTTTGTCAGAACATGTAGGGGTAGGTATGAACTTCTGCTACAGTGAGTTATGTGTTTCTCCCCCTCCCATGTGGACATTTTGCATATGCATTGCATTAGTGGACATGATTTGCACAATTTCTTTACGTTTGCAGAATTCTTTTTCAGTTTACTTTGAAGGGCAATTTTTGTCATAGTACTTTTTCCTTATCGTCTTGGTGGTTAATTAGAGTTATATTGTCTTTAAGTAATTTTTAGCATTTTATTTGTTGGCTGTCCTCTAAATAGGACAGTGGGACAATAAGCTTGCAATTGATATGTTTTTTCTCTTTTTAAAGTTAAGAGTTAAAAAAAAAGCAATCTCACTTGTAGTGTTTCACCGCCACTGAGTTAAAGGTTTCTGAAGTTAGAATAAGATGTGGTTTTTTATCCTGGGATACATATGAAATACAAGTGGAAGAACAGAAACATACAATACAAACAGAAGAATATAGATATTTATTACAAATGATGATCCTAGCATATAAAAGAAGCGATGCCTGCTTTCCATTCGAGATGGGAATCTAATACAGGCGAAAATCCTTTTTCTGAAGAAAGTACATCCATGCCTTACTCGGAATTCGAATCCACTCAGTTACAAGCCGAGAGTCATATTTCACCATACTGACTAGGCGGCAGTAATTAGTTTAGATTCAGATGAGAGCAACATTGAAATTGCTGTGTTACCACCAAATACCAGTGAACTAATTGATAAAGACAAAAGGGATGAGAATGAAGTTAATACTGGTGAGATTATTGTAAACAATGTTCCTGGGTCTCTGGACATTAGAACTTGAGACAGTTTCCAGCCTGAACCAAGCTTTAGTATTTCGACAACATATAACAGAAAAAAAAGCAAAAAAAGACATCAGTCTTCTTGGATAAGGAATAAATCGCCACAATTTACAAAATGAGAAACAAGCTGAATCAACTCTAAATAACTTGTTCAAGCAGATGAAAACTTCATTGAAGGATAAAACTGCATCAGATGTTTTTGAGCAGTATTTCAGAAAAATTTAAGATCACATCGTAAAAGAAACAGTGCAAAGTGCAACAGATGTAAAAAACGAACATAATTTCTTGACCACAGCTAACTACGCGTTTCACAGGAATTTTGCTTCAAACTGGTTATTATTAATAGAACTATTTGTTCATTGCTATTCTGATTCGCTTACAAAAATAGATTTTTATTCTTAAATTAACTGCAATATTGCTAATGATAATTATACTATTTACTTACAAGGGGAGAGCACGACTAAGGTAATTCATTTGGGTTCGAGACTTGGTGTAATAGTAGTACTCCGGTGTTCAACCCTTAATGTAATTCTGCCAGATGGCCAATCAATTCGGAGAAAATAGCCTTCGATATTCAAGCATAGCTTTTATACAATTAAGTTTTAATTTCCTTCAACGACAAATTGGATCAGTTGGTAAGATGCCTGCCTACAATGACGGCAGATAGCGTTTGAATCATGCAGTCAACCTTTTTCCCCCCTAATTCCTTTAATTATTTTGTATTTTATAAAAGTAAAAAAATTACTGTAGTTATTTAAATATTTGTATTAAATTTTATAAATGTATAATAAACATTAAATGATATTTTACAAAGATTAATTACAAATAGTTTTATAATGTGAAATACAATATACTTTAAATATAAAATAATTTATAAAATATATTATTATTAAATTAATTATTTTATAAAATATTTATAATAAGTCCCTTTTATTAATTTTAATAAATTTAATTAAATAATTTTAATAAATTTTTTTACTTTATAAAATACAAAATAATTACATAAAATATCATTTAATATTAGTAGAACTTTCATAAATAAATTTATTTAATTTTAAAAATAAGTAAATGAATTGAAAAAAAAAGTTGTTTGCGTGAATCAAACCCTATCTTCCTGCATAGAAAGCAGGTGTTTTACCAAACAGGCTACGGAGTTGTTGGAGGAAATTAAAAAACCTAATTCTATAAAAGCAAGCATGAATTTTGAAGGCTATTTTCTCTAAATGGACTGGCCATTCGGCGGAATTACATTGAGGGTTGAACAACCTCTAAAGGGGGGAGTACTACTATTACACTAAGTCTTGACCCCAAATGAATTTCCTTAGTCGTGCCCTCCCCTTGTTAGTTCTATAAAAATCTGTAAATTTTCTACATTTTGTTTTATTTTAGTGTAGGACTTCTCTCTCTCTAAACCTATTTTTTAAAAATGTTTCAATTTCATACTTCAACTAGGATTAGAAAGAATCCTGCATTCATTTTCTAAAGAAAGAGGAAATGTAGAAAGTAGGAGGCGGGGAGGGGGAGAGCCCCACTTAGATCGAAGTTATAATTTTACTTCTACGGCGTATTGGTGGGGGGAAACGTCCTGCGCCTTTTTAGGGGTGTGTATGTTGCGGACGACTTTGTACCAGAACAATTTCCGACTTAAGACAAAAAAAGCCGAATGAGCTTTACAAATCCGAGAGTGGCGTTTATTCAAGTACACTCTCCAGCAAAACGCACCTATAGAAGTTATCACTTCAATAATTTATTTGAACTTGATTGGATGAATAGAAAGTATTTTATTAACAATTGAAAATTTGAACATAAATATATATATAGAGAGAGAGAGAGAGAGATTGAACTAATAGTAGGAATTAAATAAGAAAGAATATTATTCAAATAAAGTAAAACTTCATACTTGGAAATCAATTTTCATCATCGAAGAGAACACTAAAACATGTAAGCACAAATTTTATCCCAGTGTCCTATTTAAAGGATACGGGTAAGATTTCCTCTATAAAATATATTCAAATTTTGTTATACTTAGTTTGTTTAGGTTTAATTTACTTCAGAAAACATGATTCTTCTCAAATTTGAACAAAATAAATAAATTGGGATAAAACGGGTAAAAACATATATAAATCAGAAAAATCTAATGAACTTCAGAAAATGACATAATATTGAGAAAGCAAAGTTATAAATTAGAGAATTTTATAAGCAAAATAAAGTATTCATTTTAAAATTTGTACAACTTCATAAATATAGTAAATTCATTAATAAAATAATTTTAAAATAGAAACAGAATAAATGGATATTCCCCTGATAATCCTATCTGCAACAGATACAATAAAATCTGGCATATAGCATGCACCTATACTTTCAAGCCTCATTTTTTAACTTTTAGGTATATTCGCCGTATAACACGCACCCCGTTTTTAATGAAGGAACCTGACATTGACATGTGCAATTCTTTTGTTTTGTGAAGTCACTTATTCGAGGTATTTACCCCCGAAGTTATAGAAAAATGGCATCCTTTTAGAACTACAGCCCTTTAAGTTCTTACGGAATGCTTTTTCTTTCAAACAAACAGTGCTTCGATATAATGTAGAAGTCTAATTTTTTTATACTCCTCTCTTTTTCTATTTTATTTTTATACTGGGCATATAAAGCGCACCCTTAAATTTCGATCTTATTTTTTGTGTTAAAAGTGCGAGTGAAACCCTTTCTTTAAATCAAAATTTTCAAATTACATCAAACCCTTTTGCCACCATTATAATTAAAAACTCTTTTGTTACCATTATAATTAAAAGCATATGGACTAAAAAAGTACCAAGACGGATTTTTAAGTATGTGAAAATGTTAGTTGGAAGAAATACAAGGTCTATCAGTGATCCACTACAAATTTAAAAACCTTGATAAGGTGACAAGGATGATAGCTGAAGTGGTACCTTAATTTCTAAACTCAAACATGAGTGTTCTGAGCAGACAAATTTAATGTATATTAGTTCCACTAAATGACAAGTCGTAATTGGAATCGTGATTCAAACTCATGGTTCAAATGCTGTATTGCCAAGTCTAATTTCAGAGTTATTAAGTCATATTTAAAATACTGAACAATAAAAATGAGCTGCTGCGTATTGTACATGCTATAGATTCAAGGAGAGGGAAGAAGAGATCAAAACACATTTTTAGGCATCGATGAAATAAAAGCGATAACTACAATATTTACCACCACAAGATCCATATGCAGGGCCGATCCTAGGGTGTCGGCCGCCCGCGTGCGAAGACCTAATGTGCCGCCCCTCTAGAGAATTTTCATATATATATATTTTGACTAATAATATTTAATTACTTATTTATAATACTTACATATATTTACTTACTTATTACAATACTTATATATTTAATTCTTATTTAATACTTATATAATGAAGCTATAAACTCATCTCCCTGTATAAAAGTAAAACATTAATAAAAATGCAAAACTTTATTTTTTGTTCTGCTAATGGGTTATAATCACGGCAAAACATTTTAACAAAATAATAAACAAACAAAAATATTACCTTTGAAATAAAAATAGACATTTTATAATCAGAAAAGCAAAATAACAGTATTTACCCAGGAAATGTAATTTAATAAAAAGTACTAAAGCATAAATCTCGTAAAACAAAAAGTATATACATCTCTCGGTCCTTCTACACAAAGACTACTTAATAAATAATTATAAAATAAATTTTCTAGCTTTCTGAGAAGCAAATTTGTAAATAATTTTGGTGAAATCAATTTCTTCAGAGATTTCGGATTCAATGGAGAATGTGTTCAGATCTGAAAGCCTTTCTTGTGTAGTATTCCTAAAACTCTTAGAAAAAATTCTAAAATATACACCGTAAAATTTGGCGTATTACGTGCACCCATTCTTTGAAGCTGCATTTTTTAATTTCAAGGTATATTTGCTGTATAACGCACATCCCCTTATTTACGAAGGAACCTAAAATGTACGTGAGAAATGTTATTATGCTTTAAAGCCACTTATTCGAGGTAATATCCCAGGAATTTGAAAAAATAATGTATTTCAAGACCAACTACTCTTTAAGTTCATTAGGTATGTCATATTTTTTTTTAAATAAACAATATTTCAATCTATGTAAAAGTCTAAGTATTCTTATGCCTATCTCTTTATTTTTGAAGCTATCATTTTTACACTCAGCGTATAATGCGAACCCGTAAATTTTGATCTTATTTATTATGTTAAAAGTGTGTGTCATACGCCAGATTTTACGGTACATTACCATCAGTAGTGCTCACACATCTAATAACAAACTTTATTTGTTCTGTGTGACTGATGTCTCGTGCAGAGTCAAGAATTATTGTGTAATATTTTACTTTTTTGAAAATGCGTGTTATTTCATTACTAATAGATTCGGCTAAAATAGTAATTATTTCATTTTAAAAATGCTGCCCTAAGCAGTGTGGAATACGTGTTTTATTATTTTTGCATTTACTGACATTATTAAAGTATTGTGAAATAACTGGATCAAATTTGGCCAATATCTTAACTGCCTTTAAAAAATTACCATCATTTCAACTTTGTACTAGTTCCTCTGAATGCCAAATTTTGACTCTGGCTAAAAATAGTACTTCAACAATCATTCTTTCAATGATGGCGCACCATCGCTTTTCTTCTCTCATGTGTATACATTTTGTTGTTCCGCATCAATAGTACAATTTTTTTACAGCCTTGTTTTTAATTTGCACCATGTTCTTATACAGTTTACGTGTTTTAGAGTATTTTCATGGTTATTATAATAATAAAAAAATACATTATATATTTCTCATTCTGATAAAGTTACGTCTTTTAGCTTCCTCAAAAAATCTCATTTCAGAATATTTTGAATAACATTTAAATATTAACACATGCAATCTTATTTGAAAGTAAATTTATAATAATTGTACTAAATTTATCTCTCTTTAAATTAAAAAAGAAAGTAAACATTGAAATAACTAACCTCTATTATTGACCTAATTCACAAACTTTAAATATTCCGAAAGAATTTTTAAGAAATGCCTTTTCGATACTTCGATCAGCAATAACACAATTACTTATGAGAATATATTAATAATTGCAACATAATAATACTAAATTTCTCTTACTGTATAAAAAGAGAGAGCATGTAAAAACACGTGTTATATTGACTTAACATGATGATTCAGAAAAAAATTAAAAATTTATAATAAACAAGACAAATATACTGCACTTTTTTAATACTGGGAATAGTAATGAAGGATGTGCATGTTTCGTTCTGGAAGTGGAAGCTATCTTATGAAAAAAAAATTTAGCATCAATTAATATTATTTTGTGATTTAATCCAAAGATGAAATTTTATAAACCATGCACTCTTAACTATAGCTATGGATAAGTATATACAAAATTTCATTGACATTATAATTAGGTAATTTTCTTTTAACACAGTAATCCTTCCAGTTAAAAAAATCATTATGCAGTTATGTGAATTTATTTATTACATAAATGTATACGCATGAGATTTTTTGAAACTAAATATATTATATTTATAGTTCGCTTTTTCATGAAGACAAATACAATAAAATATTCCTTAATACTTAATAGAGTAAAAATATAGAAGTATCTTCCAATAAGGAACCTTGTGTTTGACACTATATATCCTAGAGCCAGAAATATAAATCCACCAGACCAGACATAGTGTATTTTGTCATTTAATTCTAATCGTTTGTACATGTACCCCAAGGTTGGGGACGCATATACTTGTTACAACAAATCGCCATGCAATAATTTTTATTTTTTTTAAAAAAGATATTGCCATTACAAATTTTACTAGCAGTAGTCAGCATTTCAATTCAGTCTAAAATAAAACTCCAGGTATTTAAATTAGGTACCAGGTTTCCAGAGTATAAATAATATTTCAAAAAATATTTTCAAACCAACTTTTTTGTAACAAAAAAAAAAAATTCAAATTCGATCCAAATGCTACCCCTAAAAATTTGCCGCCTTGCACATGAGTCCAGTTTACCCGCCCCTGCTGATAACAGAGAGAAATAGTAAACACAGTAAGAGGCTAAGTAGATTAGATCATATGATATTACTCTTCAACCAGGAGTATACATATATATATAGATAGGCAGATATATATAGATCAGGATTAGATTTTAATTTCTGTTTTTTTTTATTTCTGTTTTATAGTGCTATGTTGTGAATCCCTTGATTCGCCTGTTTGATTATATGGCATCTGGTTACAATTAAGACTTTTAAAAAACTACATAAAGCTAGCATTTTTTATAGTACTAAAGTACCATTAAGTTCCTACAACATAAAATTAAATTTAGAACTTCGCTAACTTTAATAATACTATGTGAATAATGAAGTGTTTTTCAAACAGGCTTTGTAATAAAAATCATTCACTCAAAAGCCAAAAGAAGCTGCAAGATATTTTCTCTTATAACTTAATACCAAATAAAACTACAAAAAACTACCTTTTGAGAGAGGTATAAACAGTACAAAAAGGAAAACGAACATTGTTTATAAGCGTTGTAAAACCATAAGTCAAAGAAACTTCTTTTCCCTATTTTGTTTTTCTAAATTGTAAGGTTATTATTAAATTAAAAAATTTTAATTTCCCCAAATTCATATTGAATTTAAACATTATTAGATTAACTATATTAGATATTTTCGTGAAGCAACTTTCGCAAAAACTTTTTTAGAGACGCTTTTATTAAGCCCCGATCCACAGTGCCCATATTAAAAAAAATCATTTTAATATGATATTGTCAGCTCCAACACAAATTTTGCTATCAGATGAAGGATGTCGGGGAAGAGTAGACATTTATGGACAATTCACAGTCATACTATACACTAGCTTTCTATTATTCTTAAACTACACTATGTTATTGGGAAAGCGGGACTTCATTTTTCAATAACTATTCAAAATTCAGCAGATTTATTAAGTTTTATTTTGAGAAATTCGTAAAAAGTGTTGTTTGATTGATCTAACCATATACGGCTTGCGGCCGCCCCTTGGTTTGACCGCCTGCGTGCGGTGCACACTTGCTAGGATCGGCCCTGCCCATATGGAATTCCTAAATACCACAAAGAAATTTTAAACTTCTCAAAATCAAGTAAAGATACTACTGCAACACAAATGTCTGACTTTTTGAAGATCTGAGAATGACATGAAATTTGAAATCTTTAACTTGACACACATAAATTTCAATTAGAAATTTAAAATATCAAACAAAAATAAAATGCAAAATTCAAGTTCTGAAACTAATCGACTAGAATTAGGCAATAAGACTCCATCAAGATTTCTTAAAATGACTTCCTACTAGAATGAGAAGCTTTATTATAGCCATAAGACTGCTTTTTTGTAGTATAAACGAATGTTAAAGCATCAGATCAATGTTTAAGCTAAGTGGCATTTTTTATATGTTCAGTTTTTCACATTTTAATACAAAACCTAGTTTTGTTGTTTGAATAAGCTAAGAATTCATTTATGCCAGTTTCCCCATACAAAATACACTTTCATATTAAACTGGCCTCCCCTATTTACTTTAGTTCAGCTTTATTCTACTCTAGTCGTATAGTTAATGAAATATTCAAACATTTAATATGCCTCATATTTTCAGACATCAGCATCAATATGTTTACATAAACCTTATTAGTTTAAAAAAAAACGCTGCTTTCCTCCCTTTTAATTTTAAATTAAATTGATAGAAGTCAGCAAACCTTTATAAACAAGAGTTGGTTTCACTGCTGAGACTGAACCTATAACCTCTGGATCTGCAGTTGGAAAAATCACGCTTCAATTCACTTAGCCAAAAAGGATCCTTTTGGCCTCGTAACTGTATGCAAATTATCTTATTGTTAAGGATGTTATTGATCTTAAAACACATTCATACATTTACACCAGATGAAATGTTTATGGATAAAAAAAAAAAATTGATCTTATTTCATACTTGATAGGTATTCGAATTTCAAGCAATGGTTATAAAAGACATTAAAAACACTGCTTTAAAACTGTTAAGATTTACTGGAGAAATAATTACTATGCTGAAAAGGATCCTTCAGGCCAAGTAGCCTTAAAGCGGATTTAAAACAGTTGAAGGTGAAATTTTCTATAACCTCATTTTCGACACCTAAAATGAAGAAAAAACACATTGCATAAATTTTCAAGCAAAAACTTCTTCATAAGTTAAAAATCAAATTAATAAATGAAAGTCAACATCTATATTTTAGGTATTTCATTACATTCTACTAAAGCTACATAACGGGTTACTATGGTATTAGAGCCTGTATCTCACTCTCCTAATTTCTGCATTAAGTCATATAATAAATATACATACATACTGGGTGTAGAAAAAAGGCATACAGCGAGTTTTGAGTGACATTTATTGCAAAATAGCATACCAAACAGTATATTGTGCTGATATGCAATAGGAACCATTTCAGAGTTATCAAGTCAATGCAGAAGCTGAGAGAAAAATTGAAATTATGATGGTAAAAACTGCCATGAGACATTTTTTTTATCACTGCATCTATAATGAACTCCACCTGGAAAAAGTGCTGGAAAATTGTCAATCTGTAGAAAATCGTATCTAAAATCACATGCTAATTTTTGCTCTAAACTTTTAGAAGGCTCTATTGATGTTACAAATTGAGAACATAGCAGTGCTACACTGAGGATTTGAAAGCACCACCCAACGAAGATGAATTTCAAATGTACTGATCAATTAGAAGCAGCAACAACAAAAACCGAATTTTAATATACACATAACGGGAAAGATTCAGAGGTCAGGAAGATGGATGCTGCATTCATTGAACCAGAATATGTCTTGAAATGCTTGAATCTGCTAAATAGGCAACACAGAATTTTTTTGCAGTAAAACGTGACAAAAGATGAAACATGAATAAATGCTACAATAACTTGAAATACAAAAAACAAAGAGTGAATCCCTGCAAAACATCAAACAAATGAGCCATTTACTTGCAAAAAAAGTTCTATTATGCACCTGGTGGACTCAAATATACTGTGCTTATTCAAATATAGCTATGCTTTTGAAATATTATTATTAAGCTCACACACACAACACTGCTCATACTGCTGAAGAAGACAATTCATTAGACAATTACACTAACTATGGTTCTGTTGCAAAAATCAATGCTTTGATATCAGCTTCATGATCAAAGAAGCTCTTTGCTTTTTCATCAGCAATCCATCGACAGATGTCTTACTATCCAAAAAAGAATGCTCGCCACACCGATAGGCTTCTTAGTGTTGACCCTGACTCCATCTCTTAACTAATCACTATAGTTATTGTTAAGATGCAGCTTTTTACGCCAGCAGTCCTCCACAATTATTTTCCAGAACTCAATAGAGCAATTAGAATCTTCAACAAAAGTTGTTTTTTTAATCTTATTTGATGATCAATGTTTTACTCCAGTTACATGCATTATTCAATGAAGAACGAATCATTCACTGCAACATACACCTTATCATTTTCAACCACCTCAAATTCGTTATTCGAGGATATATCAAAATAAAAAAAAAAGTTCATATAATCAAAGGAATATCACAATTTTTGAAGTTATGAAATGTTTGAAAATACAATTAAATAATTTGAAATGTCAATTAAAATTTTCAATTTATAAAATTTTCCAAGTATGTTCTGGAAAACAGAATAAGCTCAGAATAGTAGAATACAAAATTATGACTTTGTTTTCGTGACAATTCTTTAAAAATTTACACAGTTTAGGTTTTTCTACTGCATAATAAAATGTTTTAATCATTCTCTAGAACTAAAAAATAAATTTTTGTTAATAGTTTAGTTTTAGTAATTAAAGTAATCACGTTTTTTTTTAGTTGAACATGGGCATAATTTTTAAGTTCTTCAATACATACTTATATAGGGGGAGGGGGACCATTTTTTTTAAAAAACATTCCTATGCAAAATATGTTATACACACTTATAATACAATGCACACAAAGCACACTTAGCTAATTTTTTAATGCAATTTTTTTGAAAAATTTAAAACTTTGAAAATTACAATTTTTTTTACACAAAACGACTTTTAAAAACTTTAAATTTTAATGGTCCTCTCCATCAAGACTTCGCATAAATAATTATTGCTCGTCAGCCTGAGATTTAATCATAATTGTATTTTAAAAGTTAACAGCTTGAAAATTTTAAAAGTAAAATTACATCAGAAACTATCGAGAAATAAGTTTCCATCAATTATAGCCTTCATAAGAGGAAGTCACGTGGATTGCCGATTCATATAAATAGACAGAACTCTTTGTCTTCATCATGTTGTAATAAGCTTATGACTGTTTTTGTTGTGTCTGCATTATGTGTGTGTGATCATCAATAAAGGTTGGATGCTAATTAAGAAGATGATTCTTTGCATCGAATAACTTCTCTTCATTACAACAACTACCACCTGGATAATGGAAAAATCACTCCCCACCAGCCATGATCTTGTCATTATATATAATGATTTACATAGATCAAACACAAGTAAAACTATCAATCTAGATGTGTCAAAGGGGGAGGGGGGAGAGTAGCTTGTTAACATTTTTAGAATCAAAAAAATACGCACTATTTTTTAAAACTGAAAATGAAATTCAATTTTTTTTAAAGGTTATTATGTTTTTGTACCTCTTTTAAGCTTATTAAGAAATACAATGCATTTTTTCTCTTACATCTATTAATCACGTGATTGAATCGAAGTTTTGAAAATTCTTGTGCATGAAGGTGTAGTTAAAATACTCTATCTTCAGCTATATAAAATTAAGCAAACATTTGCCTTAATACAGAATGCTTACATACAGAAATGCTGCATTCTGTTAACAATTATAGGTGAATTAGAAACATCTGTAATTGTATTAGGCCCTGTTTGTGTGCAAACACCAAAAACGCAGGCAAATTAGGGTTGGGGAGAAAAGGCAGCTTTTTACTGGTATTTTTTTCCAGCCCGTTTACATGAGAATGTGGAGATTGGTTTAGACATTCACAGGACTATACAGTATAACCATGGAAACACCTAGAATGTTGAGTGTGATTATCATCCAGAATCTTCGCTATCACCTTATTCAGAAGTCAGGTTGCTTCACATTTTTTGCAGACAATTTGACAGGACAAAATTAATAATTTACAATCAGATCCTGGGCTCACAAATACTCTCAATTGTGCTAAAAAAATGCAGATATGTAAAAAATTTGATAATAAATTTAAAAATTATAATTTGATTTATTTATAATTATAATTTATTATGATGATAAAAATGGTAAATTCAACGTTCCTTTAAAATTTGTGTTTAAATTTAAGATTCAACACATTGGAATGTTTTTATACAAGGTTCTTTATTACAAACATATTTTGAACTTATTAGATACTGTTAAAAAAAGAAATTTATTTATTTCACATTCTAGTTTCTTACTTTGGTTATGCAAAGAGATGTAGATTTAAAACTTAAGATAGTAAAATTTTAAATTTATCAATAAAAAAAAGTTAAATTATAACTAAAACTTACACATAAACTAATTATACAGTAACAATGAAGATATAATTCATTGGGAATATTTTTTTATAATGTTACAAATATTTCCAACTTATCAGATAGTAAAAAAAAAAGAATAAAATAAAATAAAAACTACATTTATTCTGCATTCATGTTTATTACTTTTCTTATATACAAAGACAAGCAGGTATAAAACTTTTGATATAATTTTAAATGCACAATTTATTTATTATGAAGTTAAAAATAGTTATTTCAATGGTGCTGTTTAATTTGAGTGTAATTATTTCATCCATTGGAATACTTTTACGTACTGTTAAAGATATTTTCAACACTTATTACATATTGTGTCAAATAATATAAATAAATAAAATCACATTCACATACTCACAATTCTTGTTTTTTTTTTTTTTTTAAATTTACTTCTAACTTCACATTTCATTTTTAATATCTGTTATGTAATTTCTACTCTCGTTCAACGTGCAGACTCTACAAATCTGCTTGATCAAATGAATCTCAGCTGCAATGCATCATGAGAAAATTAGAAAATGAACTCGCCTTTCACCCCATTTGGCCTGCTCCAAAATGAGTATAAAATTTAACCCCCTTTTCGAACCAGTAAAATGCCGACTTGTTGTGTAAATTGGTCTAGAGAGGATTAATACCAGTATTTTGCCAGCAATTTTGGTCCATGTAAACAGGGCTTTACAGATATTTTCCTCTAATGCTATAAATTAAGTTTAAGTTTGGCTCTGTATTTTTCCACATTTAGAGTTTAATTGAAGGAATTTAAAGACTTCGTGTCTACACTTCACCGAGGCCCATTTATATCAACCTATTAATTACATACAGACTAAGTACTGCTATCCCTAAAAAGGAAGTCTGATACAGTGATAAACACTGGTGGTAGCACAACTTTAGTCTCATAATTATATTTGTCAAAAATAATAATAAAAACCCAAACAGATTGGAATCATTAACACTCAAGAAGGGAGGGGATTTGCACATGTAAGTACACATTTTATACAAAATCTTATTAAGAATTTCTAAAAATTAAAATTCAATTGTATTAAGAGATAAAAAAGCTGAAGATACTCAATTAAAACCCAAGATAGAAAACTTACTTTGCTTTGGCATGAGTAAGGATGTGGGATTTAAGATTGGTTGATTGTGCGAACTTCTTATTGCACCCATCAAAAGGACATACATAAGGACGATCACCAGTATGAATTCTGACATGAGTACGAAGATTAAAATCCAATGAAAAACGCTTTCCACAACCTTCAAAAGTGCACTAAAATACAAAGAAATGTAATTTACATTACACAAAGAGATTTTAATGGATTATCAAGGGAGTAGAGTTATTTGTATGTCTTGCAATACAAAAGAAATAGTAACAATTATGTATATTCAAGAGTAAAAACAAGGACCATAAAATATTACATGTTCATTAGAAGATAAAATATTTTTTGAATTACAGATCATGTAAAAAAAAAAAATACAGGGATATTTCAATTTAAAAAATAATAATTAAGGATATACAGGAAATGCTTCCGATGCTTAAAAATTTTGTATTTTTATGTAATATATGAAAATTTGCTACAGTTAAATGTTCTAATATGGGAAGGAATGACTAAAATCCATGACTTCTTTTGATTATCTTTTAAAACATTTTTCTGCATTAAATTTCTATGAATAAAATTTGAACTATTTTGAATAAATTAAAAACATACTTGAAATGGTTTTTCACCAGTATGAACCAACTGGTGTCTTTTTAACTTAGAACTTTCAACAAATGCTTTTCCACATTCAGCACATACATGAACACGAGGACCGTGAGTGTGAAGATGTTTCCTCATAGCTGAATTATCACGAAACATTTTTATACATCCCTAAATAAAAATAGTAACGGAACATTACAAGCTTTATATATTTTAAAAAGAATTACTCCATTTTAAAAAATTATATATTTTAGATACAAGTTTTTACACACCTTATGTGGGCAGGCTATTGTCCTGGTTAAGTCATCTGACAACTTTCGAGGTTTCATTCTTTGTCAGTAGGGGGAAAAAAAAATAGAATTGTAATTAACAGGCATAAGAATGCAAAAATTAAATTAAAGGTGTAGGAAAAAGAAAAGACACTAACTTGGCAAATTCAGCTAACTGTTTAGGGTCACTAAGGTCAACTCCAGGTAAGCCTGTGGCAGGAATTTTTTTCCCAGTCATGTATTCTGTGTAATCAGGATCAGGTTCAGGTGTTGTAGCTTCATCTATACAAGAATAACTAACATATCATTTCTGAAATTCAACTAAAATACATTATTTATCTAAGCCATTGTTATAGAATGTTTATTTTAAGAAATTACATTAGGCACTACCAGCTTTAAAAGAATTGAAATGTTAACTTTTAAAATATACACTAACGAAAAAAAAGCAGAAGTTTAGAAAAGTATTTCTTAATTCAACACAACCTGCTTTTTTAAATAAAAAATTGAGCTTAATTTTACCAATTTTAGTAAAAGGTTTAAAATATTTTAAAAAACCTTTTGACATTGGTTGAGTTTTCCATCACTAACGTCCAAATTTGAAACCAATAGAAGTACAAGTACTGTATGTACCAAAGTTAATCAATTCTTAATTTTGGTAAGTGTTAAAAAGTGAACCAATAGACACATTTCGAATATTCATTCCTTACTTTCCATTCTCTGAATGATCAATGTAATTTAGAACATATGTTGCAAAGTAATGTCTTTTTCATAATCATGTCATGTATAAAAATGCATCATGTCTTTTATAAAAATACTAGATTAAAAAAAAATTAAATGTAGGTGTATATTAATTAGAATGCCAAACCAAATTTGAAGACTTGGTAAAATTTTGAAATAAAGTCATAAATTATTTACTCCATGTATATGGAAGTTATAGAATACACAAATTTGCATAAGCTATAAAAGTTTCTACGAGAAGTTAATATTTTAATTTGTCAATATTTAACATAAAAACTTATATTAAAAAAATCTGGTCATTTTGTTCGGTTTTTTTAATCAACTATTCTTTTGAATACTTTTAAATAAATAGATATGAGCAGCTGAATAGTTGAGATAGAGAAAGGCAACGAAATGTTTTTTGAAACTATCAGATAAAGGTACCACAAGTAATTAAAACTTTGTAAAAATTTGCAGACTTAGAAATTAATTTAAAGCAATTCAAAATGATTTTATAACTTTAAATATGATTTAGGCTTAACAAAGCACTTATTTTATATAATACAAAGAGAATCAATGTCTTGAAACTTCAAAATTTTCATTTGAAATATGAGACATCTTTAAGAAACATTTTAATGCTGACAAATGTCACAGTAAAGACGACAGTTATAAATAGCTATATGATCAAATTTTGCACACTGTACCAATAATGAATAGAAGATATATTTATGAGATATTTCATCTTTCTTTAATCTAAACCCCTCATACTGGGATAGAAGTACACCAACATAATTACAAATCAATATTTAAGATAAAAAAAATTGTTTCAATTTTCAATCTATCATTTCATGTTTCAGTTAGTATAGGACAGGGTGAGGAAAATTAATAAGCAGGCATGCACTAATAGATTGTTAGAAACTTAATTTTTTCCATACATTAAAATGTAATTTGCTAAGGCAAAATTCACTAAATTTCAATCAGATGTACGTAAAAACATGACTGAATTAAACTAGATTTAACACAAAAGTTTTACCACCATGAACAGATGAATGTTTATAGATTAATTTCATAGCTGTGATAACATGAGAATGAATGACATGTAAAAACACATCTGAAAAACAGGCAACATTAAATAGATATATTTAAGGTTCATTAAGATTTTAGTTTTAGTTGACCACATTCTGTTTATAAAAAATTTAACTATTATTTAAATGTGGGTATGAAAAAGGGCATTTCTGTAATATTTATATTCACTGAAAATTATTCCCAATCCCCCCCCCCCTATTCCCAGATGGGAGAATCAATTACAAATTCAAGAATTTAAAAGTGTGAGTAAGTAAGAATTCAACATCTGTAATTACTCAAAGTAAAATCCAATCTTCTACAACTGTGTCATATTTTAAAGAAAAGAGCTTAAACCTCATTTAAAAGGGCAGGATAAGTACCTTAGTTCTCTTAGATGATATACCTTTTTGAAAGCACCATAAAACATTAGAGGATAACAGTAAAAGTAGTATAACTGGATGCACACATTCCGGCAAAATTAGTTTTGCAAGTCTAGCACATCAGGATATACAGAGAAAATCCAGATGGCACATGCAACTTGCATTCCAGCTAAATAAGGATCATTCAGTTAATTTTTTTTATTTGCCACAAAGAACCTACATCATTATCATTAAAATATTAATGTTGCAACAGCATATTTAAAATAAAAGTATTTCAACCCACATATAAATGTGGATTGAAATATTAAAAATAACTAAGATTTTAAATTTCAATTTAGAGCTAGAATTAACTTTACATTCAATTCTTTAAGAGTGAATAATTAAATATTTTTAAAAAGTAAAGTCCCCAAAATTTAAAAATAAATTGCATTGTTTTTGTAACAATAGATTTTGAGTCCCTATGTACATATCAGAATGGTAATGATGATTTAAATACATTTATTGTGATAAAATGCTTCAAATCAAAGATCATTTAAAAATCTAAATATATATAAACACACACAACTTAGCTCATAGAAAAATCTAAATACAATAAAGTAAACACTAACAATCAATACTAATGAGAGAAAAAGCATGCAAGGTAGCAAAAGAACGAAATGATTCTGATGTGTGAAATTTAGCATGTTGAAATTATTTGCCATGATGGAGAGTGCCTTAAAGGGAATTTTTTTAAAAAAAGCATTTGATATTTTAAAATTCCATTCATATATAAGCAACTTTCCACAGCTCTGGTGATATGACATCTTATGTACCCTACTGAATGCAAAAGTTTATACATGTAATTATTTGGGGGATTGTTACACATTTTTATTATATTTATATGTTGCATTTTTTTCATTTATTTGTTCTTAGTGGAAGAATTACAATTATTTTAAGAACAAATCACTGTAAGAAGTATTCTTTCAAAAACTGCACTTCTGTGTGGTTTTGACATAACAAGTGTTTATATTTATAATGCCACTTTGATATCTCCCAATGTAAATCATTCATCTAAAGTAAACATTTTTTCTTTTTCAGTAATATCATTTGATTGCTTCTCAGACAGTTTTTCAAACTTTCATCAATGCTAGTGCTGAATCCCCCTTCCCCCCCAGTTTATGTCTTTGGCACTGTTAAAGGGTATTTAGTACTTTTTTAAAACTTCAACAAACACTTATGTTGTTTGCTTCAGATAATATTTAATTTTAAAATGAACTGTCTTTTTTGTGTATATTCTTTGAAACTCATTTAATCTTTCTCCAGTAATCCTAAATAAAAATGATTTAATTTTCATTTTTGACTTTTTTTTTTTAATCAATGCTATATTTATCTTCAGTTAAAAGATTTTCAGATATACATTCTGCTTGTTTGGAACTGTTTGTGATAATTTCATCAAAAACCATAATAGACCATATTTAAAAAAAAAAAAAATGTTTTGAATAGCTTTTTGATTTAAGTTAATGTTATAATTTTTATTTTGGTGGGAGGCTACCTCATATTAATGTTTGTTTTATAAACTACACTTTTCTAGCATACTGTGTTTTTCTGTAATTTAAATTTGCATGTTACGTAGGTTTACAACTTCTTATGCAGTTTAAGGCTTTTTAAATATATGCATATACATTTTGTTATCAGAAGTTCTTGCAGTACACTTTCATCAAATCTAGGCTTACTTCGGCTGTTTTAAATAGTAGTTTTTTTTATTAAGTCAGTTAGCTTTTTTCCATTTAAGGCTACTTCACATTTTTATGCTTACGATTATTTTTAGGACTGCATTAACTTATTTGTATATTTGTACCTTTATTTTTGTTTAATATTTCTTATACATTTTTGTGGTCTGTAACAATGTATGTTGCTTGCTTAATGCATAGGTTCCTATAGTGATCCTCATGGACCTCTGGGATTTTGGGGACAATGCTACAAGGTTCATAAAAGAGAAAAATATTTGTAAACCATTTCCATTATTATGAAAATTAAAAACAAATTAGTAATTATTTTTACATGTTAAAATAATTTAGAGTAAAAATTTAAAAAAAAAAAAAAATTAGAACAAAATTTTTAGATAGGTACATTAAGTACAAGTAATGACAAAGGTTGCATGGTGAAAGGCAAGTCTGATCTCAGAAGTGGCTGTGTATGTTGGATTATATAGAAATGGAATCTCGTTGCTACATGCAAAAACTTGTTGAAAGTATAACAATATAAAAGAGTTGTACAAATCAACAGTTTAGTTTTATTTTCGTATAATTCCGATAAGTGAAGTGAATGCTTCAAATTTTTCTCTTAGTTTTGAATTGAAAGCAGTATTATTCTGTGTATTTTACAACGATAACCATCTCATATTAGTTTACCCATCTCACTGAAAGAAAAAAAAAAGGGTTTTAAATTTTAAAGCAAAAGTTATAATTTATATAAATACTACTTAAGATAACACATATTTATTTGTACAGTTTTTACATCAACATTTACCATCAAGGACGTCAAAGTTAAATTTATAATTTTTCTATTATGCATTGAAATACTTATTTTACTTGGGGGTTCATGACTAAGTTTTTGGTACAAAAAGGGGTTCATGAGCATAGTAAATTTGGGAACCAGTGGCCTAGTGAAATTATTGTCCAAGGCCTAATGTTATTGAAGTAACTATTCTTGCTGCAAAGGCCACTTTTATGTCATCATTGCGAAAATCTATATCATTCCAGCAGATGCTCTATTTCGGCTTAGACAATTCCCGAATTGCCTTAGCTTTGGTATGAACATCAATAAAGTGTAAGGGGAAACTCATCAAACCCTTGGGCTGTATTCAAGAAATTTTGCATTTGCCACAGACAACTTTACGTTGACTGTTAAAGAGTCTACAGGGCAGAAAATTTCTACAACTATGTGTACTGCTTTTTCAAGTTGTTAGCAACAACTTGAAAAAGCAGTGACATTAGTTATATTATCTCTATTGTTGTCTATTCCAGGTTACAATCTCTCATTTTGATACCACAACACAGATTGCAGGCTAAAGAGTACATAAGCAGCAAGAACAAAATCATCATATGAATATCAGTACATTTCAGCAGTACTTCTTGCTTACTTCTAACTGCATAGCATGACCATTTGGTCAAAGAAGTAGTTGCTATGACGTTCCATTTTGTTAGGAAAAAACTCATTGCTTTTCTCTATACATTAGGAAAATAAATGTTTTCACCATTGTAGTAAAATAGTTTAAAAAATCTAACTAAAAGTGAAACAGAAAAAAATAACATCAAATTCAAAGTAACTGTAATGAACAGATTGCCAATACAATGCCCTCTATTTATTAAAACAATCAGTATAAAAAAAAATCAGGCATGTTTTTTACATGTTATAGGGACTGAAGAACCAAATGTGGCAACCAATAAGTACCCACATTAATGTCAAATGGAAAACCACAATTAACATAGTTCACCAAGGAGTTCTTTGCTGAAACTGTTTAGGATGAGATACACCTTGAAAATGATTATGTATTTTAACATTCAGTGATGACTTGATTTTTTGTCAAATATATACATAATTCAATTGTTTGCTTTTTGTATTATTTTTAAAGGATGTTTTAAGGGAAAAAAGTTCAAAAATTAATTTTTAGCAACATGGCTTGCGTTTATTTTTTGGTACTGTTGTTAAAAAGTGTTTAATTCAATGTGGGCCTTATTTTATCTGTTTTAGATAAGAATTTTTAAAATTTTAGTTTATAATATTTTCTTCCCAAGTTCAAGGCTATATATATTATTGAAGGTTGAATATATTACTTATGATAGTATTTTGGGAAATGCTATATGATCTGTATGCTAATTTTTCCTTATGTTTTATCTATTTCCAGTTATTTGTACCAGCAGAGGGGAAACTTACAGCTACTTTTCCTTTGTTATAACTTATTTTCATATTTCATTCAATCGTTTCTATCTATCTTTTTGGCATAATTTTTTTTTTTTTAAAATACTTGCTTCAGTTAAATCATTACTTACTGTGAGGAGAAATTGCAGTTCTACTAAAATATAAAATGTGAGCACTCATTAAAAAGATTTTAAATTCTTCGACACACTGTCTTGCACCGGGTTTTACCCACCTTAAAAAATATTTTTGCAAGCTGAATTTTATTTTTAAAAAATTTAACCCATGTGGAGAATGCTACATGTACTTTGCTTGTGGAAATAGTAGGATGTGCAGCGAGAGGGTTAAATAATACATACAAGAATTCAATAGCAAACTTTTTTCAGAATAATATTTGGTAAAGTATCAGTAGTTACATTGGTAAGTTAAAATTAATGAGATATTGCACAGGGAAAACTAATTCAATACTATCATGCAAAGCTTTAAAATTTAGAATACAGATTAAAGCAGTGAATTTATACCAGTTTATCACAACATTATTAAAGAATACAAAGTAAATTTAATTATTAAATATATAACAGCCTTCAAAATGCAATTGATATTTTGTCCCATCAGTAATTTAAAATAGACAAAAATTTAAGAGATTTTTTTATGATGGAAAAAAAAACTTGGGTAGTTTAACTTCTTATAGCTCATCTAATAAGTTAACTATGTATTTCATCATGATTGTTGAACAAATGGTTTAATCTTTAGAGTTGCATCACGAATAATCTAACTTCAAAATAAATTATTTGAGCTTTTTGCTCTTCTATAAAGCACACCTGAGTTTCAAAATACCATTTTGGGTTTCAATACAATGCTTCCATTAAAATGGTTAGTAATATAATACAAATCAGAAGAAATTTGATTGTTTTCCAATAAATTTATATGTACTTATAAACCATGAATTTCTATAGCAAAAAGATGCAAAGTCATTTTTCCCTGATAAAAATTCAAAATTAATTTTGAAATGATCAGATGCGAAGTTTACAAACACTGAAATCATAGACTAAATACCATAAATTTTAGATTAAAAAAGAAAAAAAATCAAGATGAAACTTATACACATATTTATTCACTAAAATATTTCCATTTGTAATAAGTATTTCATTATCTTATGTAATCTTCAAAAGTTTAAAAAAAAACAGTCCATATAATTAGGTGTTTAATTTCATTTTTAATATTATTTTAAATTAACATGCAGCAAAAGAAACTCACCATCTACACTATCCACAAGCTTCCAATCAGTCTGTAACATCTCTTAAAATAAAATTCATTCAAAAATCATTAATAACTTATCATTAAAAATTACTATTTTTGGTACATTTTAAACATCTAAATTATTTTCATCTCATTTAAAATTAGAAAACAACAATAACTTGAAATTTTTGAATAAGTGTTCCATGCATCATGCATATAAGTTATAAATTCAAAGGGGGAAAACTTATTTCAATTTAATGCAATGCATGCAATAGGAGCATTCTCAGTTGTATTTTTGGCAAAATAATTTAAATATCACAAGGGAAAAAATTATTAAAGGAACCTAAGCTGTATATTATAAAAACACAGAAAAATACTATAAAACATTTTAATAAAACTACTGTTAAGACTTTACATAGGTATATTCTTCAATATTAGTCCTATATTTAAATACTTACTTTTATAATCGAAAGTTTTCTATTAATTATAAATGATGTGAACAAATATCTCCAGAGAAAATCTTCATCTAAGTTGTCTTTAAGTATATATAGTTCACGATAAAATGAACTTCATAAATAGACATATTACATATTTCACTGTAATTTTTTTTATCTAATTAACATACAATATTTACAAAATTGAATCTCTTAAATCCCTTTCTCAAGTAAGTCCTGAGTGAATATTTATTTCAAATACCTTAGGTCATTAAAACAAAATATCTGACTAATTGTAAAAATTTTAATTAATAAAAAACAAAGCTGTGCTTATACAATAGATGACTAAAAGGAAGGGGGGGGGATCTTCTACCCCAGTCAAATGGGTTAGGTAACATTCTTTTCTTAAGTGATGATCTTAGTATAATACACATATTGATATAGAACCTCATCCCCCACACACATTCACTAGCTTCATTTATTTTACTTCAGTAGTATACCAGTTATAAAATTAAATTCATATAAGAGTATTTATGAAACATATCAAACATACACAGCTTAAATAAAACAATAAAAGAATATATTTTTTTGATAGATCTAAAAATTATACTTTATAAAAGAACAAAACTTCAAGATCCTCATAATAATGGTAATTGTTAATGTTTTACTTAATGATGAAGAAACTGGAAAAAATCAAAATGGAAATAAAGAAGAATTAAAAAAGGAAATGAAAATCAGTGCAAATAAGAACAATTTATAACACCTAACAGTAAAGAGAGAACTCTGATGTCCTGAGAACTATTATTCCTAATGTTGCAGATAACACATAGAAAAGTGGCCAAGGTAGCCGAGTGGTATAGGTATCGGATCGTGGCATGCCTTGCCACGAGTTCCGAGCCCAGTACCACTAAAGACCCGCCGTGTAGGGCAGCGATGCGCGTTAAATCTGTCGAGAGCTGAAACGTCCTTCCATTGGTGTGGTAGTTAGGAGAGGGGGGTGCCAGCTCAGGTGTCGTCCACGTCACTTGACCATGGTTCAAAATTACGTGGTCCGTTGCCAAAAGCCCTCGTGTAGCTGAACAGTGCAACATTAATATTCAATCAATCAACACATAGAAAAACATGTAACAGTTTAAAAGCATTAAATGCCACAGAGAAATATTTATGGTGTTCATAAGACTTGAATCAAAAATAAGCTCATCCTTTTCAAATAGTGTTATCTACTGAATCATTTTGACAATATAGAATGGAGAAAAATTAAGGTCAGAATTTACTGCAACGATTTTTCTACCTTAGAGCAATGGTTTTTGAACTTTCTCAACTCGCAGAAACCTTAGAACTATAAGGTGTTTTGGGGAAACCCTATCCAACACTTAAAGAGAACATGTCTTAAAATAATATTTAAAAATCAGATCAACATATTATAGGTACTTATTTAAAAACAATTAAAAAGAGTATTAAATTTGTTATTAAAAATTATAATGTAATTTAATATAATTTGCTAATTAATAATGTTAATTGTTATCAAAGTGTTGCTTAGCCATGCATTATATTTAGTAAATGGAATATGAGGTTGCATTTTTTTTTACACAAACTGTTTAAGTCTATAGGCCTAGTGAAATTAACTCTACAGTCATATTTCATATTTTGGGTTTAATTTGCTTTTGTAGCCATTCACATTGTTTAGAATGGTATTAGAATGTTTATAACTGTGTGAGAAGTTTAGTGTGTTTAGCATGAATTTGCAAACATAAGTTTATTCCTCTCCTTCATTATAGTATTTTTTCTGCAAAGGAAAAAAAAAGTGTATTTTCCATTCGAAAACTATTTAGTTTTGCAAAGCATTGTTTTAATGAGCATAATTTTATTTCGTAAAATCCAGGATTGAAAACAGAAAATTTGCAATCTAATAGGTAGTAAATAATACTTCATACAGAACGAGAATCCATTTTGCATAAATGTTTATAACTTCTATTTATTTTTTTATTGTGATTTATGAAACCCCTGGGTATGCCTTGAGGAATCCCAGGGTTCCATGGAACACATAATTTGAAGACCACTGCCTTAGAGTGATGGATTTTAGTCTTCTTTCTGAATATAATTTCAAACTTGCATAACTACAAAGGATCAAGGGGGAGGGATAAACTAAAATTTCTGAAAAAATTTGACAATAATGTTCTAAATTGATTGAAAATTGATTTTTCTAGAATATTATATTAGTAATTAGATTTTATCACTGAATAATATCATTAATATGTGTGATTATAATGCTATTAATCATTTTGAAAATAAGCAAAAAACAATATGCATGATACACTATGTAATGAAGCAGTTACTAATAAAGTACAAGTTCACATTTTAGAGTACAATTAAAACATCAGCCTATCATTAAAAAATTATGAGGATTACAATGCCAATACATTTTAAAAATATGCATATTACAAAGACACTATTATCATATAGAAGAAATCACTATCTAATCAAACGTATACACAAAAAATAATTGTTAAATATTTATTACATATATAAATATTAAACATGTGTTACATATATATCATTGCAGGTTTATCCATTGGGCACTTGGGGCGGGCGCCCAGGTGAGTGAATATTAATGTCGCACTGTTCAGCTACACAAGGGCTTTTGGCGACAGACCTCGTAATTTAGAACCAAGGTCAAGTGACGAGGATGACACCTGAGCTGGCACCCCCTCTCCTAACTACCACACTGGGGCGGACACCCGGAAGGGCCCAGATAAGCTGGACTTAACTGAAACCAAGATCCTTGGATCCACCAGCACCAAGGGGACACATAGACTTTTTGCACTCAGGGCCCAAAATGAGCTTAAACCAGCACTGACACATATAGTGAGAAAGCGAGACATATATGGAAAACATAAAATAAATAAATTATTCTGTATTCTATAAAATTTGCAATTATTATAAGTATTGTACTACAACTGATGGTAATAAATCTCAATTACTAATCAGTTCAATGAAATAAATTCTGTACTGACATCCTATTCCTTAAAAATTTTCAAATCATAACAATGAAGATGAATTAAACATGCAGCAAGCCTTCTTATTCTAAGACCGTCTTTGAAAGGATTGTGACAAACCTTTTAATTTGACCATAAATATATCTTCAAAATCAAAAATTTCAGAATTAACCCAAACGTAAATTTAATTGACATCTCCAACATTGTAAGTCACATACATGATAAACCAATGCAGGGCCATATTATCCAGAAGATTGACAGCTTGAAACTTTAGAATCTTGCAGAAATAAAGGGATAATAAGTTATATTTTAATAAATAATTACATGACAAAATACTAGGATAGAATTTAGGATCAGCCTTAGAATTTAATAAATGATAGTTTTTGATGAATTTTAAACACTTTCAAATAAGTTTTCCATGCAACTTTTTTTTAAGGAACGATTTGTATTTACTTGATAAAACCATTTAAGTTTCCTAATAAACAACTGACTGACAATATATTGCCAATTTATTTTAGAAAGCAATCAAATTCTGTGAAAAGATCCAGGAACCTTGAAATCGTCACCGTTGCATTTTCTCCACAAAATAACTTCAAAACTCAACATTAAAACATTTTTATACATAAGTTATTAATATGAACTAAACTATAAATTCTATTTGTTTTAAAATTTATAAATATTACAATGGTTAAAAGTATTGATGACAAAAATATGAATGTTTATAATCTGCTATAGTAGCTCAAAAAAGTATATAAGGGTAAAATAAACATTTTTTTGAAAGAAAAATCAACTGAGTAATTTTAATATATTTCCCTTACATCATACCTGATGATTAACATAAAATACGGCATATATTGCACTCTTAACATAAAAAAATAAATTTCAACATATATTGAAATACTGTTTATTTAAAATAAATAGCATTTGTTACAAACAAAAGGTTCTAGTTCTAAAAGTATACTATTTTTTTCACGAGAGAGAGAGAGCTTAGGATACTTTGAACAAATCACTTCAAAACATAGCACATGTATATTTTAGGGGTTTTTTTTCATAAAAAAAGAGGATGTGTTATGTGGTGAATATACCTAAAAATTAAAAGTTGCAGCTTGAAAGTATAAATATGCGTTATATGCTGGATTATACAATAAATAAAGTTAAACCTAAAAATTAACTTAAATTCTAAATTTATATACCTTTTGTGAATGAAATCATACAAATGATTAAATAATGGGCAGGTAAAAACTTGCGATGTTGGGCCGCCTTAAGTTTCACAACCTTATTTTGCATTTTAGGAATGGATTTCAATTGAATTTCTGAAATATTTCCAATTTATGAATTATATTCGTTAAATGACCCCAAAATGTATATTTGATAGGATTAAGATCTGATCTCTGAACAAGTGTTTTGATTACATGTGGACAGTTATACAAAGTCATGCCTGCAAATATGAGCATTTTGTTTTGAGTCAATATTGTACGGATAGCTTGAAATTTGCTATAATACCCATTTTCTTAACACTTAAAATATTTAAATGAACCAATTTGTTCATTTTCCCATCAATTAAATGGAATTTTCAATACCAGTACCACATGTAAAACCATCTGGCTACCTCTGTTTCATGGAGTCAAGATTCATTTTTTCAGTATTACAGTTCTACCATATTATATTTGCTTTTCACAAATACAGCCAATTTCTAAAAATCTTGTAGATTATAAAATGTAGGAGCTTTTTGATTTGATTCATCAATGAATACTTTTTTTTCTTAGTCACTCGCCAAGGAATATACTTTCTTAACAGGTTTCTACATTGGCAAACTTGTCAGACCTCTAATGTATTTCACACATCAATTTTATTGATCATAGATAAAAGATTCAAAGAAATATTCTCAGCAATCCACCATTCCTCATGTTCATTGAAATGTCTAGGACATCCTATACATGGCTTGTTTTCAACTCAATTCATCTTTAAAGTGTTTAATTTTGACCTTTTTTAAAATTTTGTTTAATCACCAATTATGACAAACAATTTTTTTTTTTTTTTAAAAAAAATTTTATTGTTGATTTTCTTTTAGTAAAATTTTCAAAAGTTTCTTTTCCATTAATACTTTAAATCACTATGCATTAGAAGTTTACACTATATTAAAAAGACATGGTACAATTTATACAAAAATCTTTGTTTTAATGGTTTTTACAATTTTTTTGCATGCAACCAATGTACATAAATTACATAAAACAGATTTTGTTCTCAAAATACTACTTCTCCTACAATAATTGACGTACAAACATGATAATTGACTTGCAAATACATCAAGCTATGCTTAACAAAAGTTAGTATGGATTTGCTGCTAGCATGATAGATATATGTAAAATACTTTTTTCTGAGTACTTATTGAAAATTCCTTGAAAAATGTGTAAATACTAAAATCAACTATTTTTAAAAAAATAAGTATAGCTCTGATTCGAAAATTCATGCAAACTTTTGTTACAAGTACTATTAGCAATAGGTAAAGACAATTTCAAAGCATTAGGCAGACTAGAAAAAAAGCCGTAGCATTTTAAATGCAGATAAATGAGTTATTTTTTTTTCTTTCCGAGATAAATAGGCTTAAATTTTTGCTATGGAGATGTCAATAAAAAAAATGAACATAAAAGTTATCCTAATACTGTATTTTTATAACTTAAGATCTTTCAAATTTTATGAGATTATGAAAATTATATAAAAAAATAATTCAGGCTAAAAAAATTTTATTCGAATTTTTCAACTGAATCGTACTGTCCTTTTGAATGAGGCATTCATGAATTTTTTAAAAATAATTCATTATAGCTAGATTTAATTTCTGTTAGCAAAACGAAAAAAAATTGACAGTATGCAAGTCTAAACAATAAGACATAATGCCAGCTACTGAATGTATTCATTTTAATCGTAGTGTACGTCCTATGGTATTTTTCGATGTTGTGATTCAAATCATTAATTCATTTGTAAATTAAAAATTAATCAATGGGAATGAATCAAGTCCAGTACGCGAATTAATTTCCAACTTTTTCAGCCATGAAACTGTTAATTTAATCATGAACAACGAAGAGCAATGTAGTGCGACGTTATGCACCCAATTTATGGTGGCGGTAGACCGCCATTTTGAAAAAGTAGCCATTTTTAAAGAGAGAAGATGGCGGCGCCCGTAAAAACATTATTTGTCAACAAACGATAACACGTTTACTTCACGCGGCCGGAATGACCGATTCTAGACAAATACAAACAATGTACAGAAATGTAAAAAATTGTATCGCTACGATAATTTTCTTACAATAAGCATTAAGCTACTACACAGCAATATAAAACACGTGCATTTTTTTTTTCTTTTTAAAATATTCACATACCTTCATCCGTTCCTGACGCCCACATAGTCACTGAAAATTCACCTTCTAAAGTTTTTATCTGTACTTGTTTCTGCTCCCATCTTCGAGCACTTCTTTCCAGTTCATACGAAAGTTCATTTTCTAATTTGACTTTGCCAAATTTCTTCTTTTTACCCCGTTTGGATGTACAAGGATCCGTTTCTAAAAGCTCTTCATGAGGCACAGACAGACTATTATATGCAGAATATACATCTGAATCATCTACATCTACAACAATTTCTTCCTGAGAATGAAGAATTAAATCTTGATGATCAGCTTCAGGTAACGATCGTAAAGATATGATAGGATGCCCGTCGACACTTTCGACAGTTGTTTCTACCGTTTCAACTGGTATATCTACTGGAATATCATCTATATCAATGTCATTATATCCCCCAGGTAGAGGAAGTTCTGAAAGATCATTTGATGTAGCCATATGGTTTAATAAGATAGTTGACATTTCAATATATTTATCATCAACCAACACAGTTGTTATGATTCAAGAAAAATAGACTAGACTACGTCACGTGATCGCTTCGGACTTATTGAAGTGAAAGTAAAGATTATAGTAACCCGCGCTTATGCGGATACATTAAATGAAAAATTTCATACAAAAGCCTGTCACCTTCAAACAGCTCCATAAGAGGACGCTGTTACTCTTATTCAGTCTTTTTTTTTTAACAGTATACAGTAAATAAAATTATTTTAATTAAATTTAAGATTGAAAATTTTTATTTCATATTACTCATATAAATAAAAGCTGTTCTTTTGAAAGAAATTTGATGTGTGGTTAAATGATTGTTCATGACTTACAGATAGTGGCGTAGTGGAGAATATTAGGATCCCCCCTCCCCCTGGAAAGTCAGGGTTTGGACCTCATGCCGGATCTTACAAAATATTGCCAAACTATAACCTTTAGGCCTCCTAGAATTCTTGCCCCCCCCCAAGTTGTGGGTGTGTACGTTACGCAATGCTTACAGGTTCACCTGTTTTTATATGTTTTCCAAAATTTTAAGATTATTTTCGACAATATGTAAAATTATTTCAGATTGCGCAAGTCCCTCATTCTTTTAAAATTAAAGGTGTTATTTAGGATGAGAAAATATTTTTAGGTCTTTTTAGGGGAGCATGATCATGAAGGTGCCCAATGGTGTTAGACAGTGGTCTTCAAACTATGTTCCGCTGAACTCTGAGGTTCCACTGGTCACAACAGAAAATCTGAAAGAAAACTGTAAATGTTTATGCAAAATTTATTCCCATTCTCTATGAAGTTTTTAAGACTACAAGTATCTAAAGCTCATTCCAGTCATTAAAACTGAAAATTTTATTAACATAATAACTTTTTATTTTGTAACATTTTTTTAAAGTTTTATTTAACTGAAAAAGAACATTTTTTTTCTGAAAATACACTATTTACTAGATTGTGAATATTCTATTGCTTACTATTCCGAGTTCTACCAAATAATTTTATACTCTGTTACAATGTTTTTCAAGACTAAACAATTTTCTAATGGAAAATGCACCTTTTTACATTTGCGGGAAAAAACACCTACAATGAAGGAGAGGGAACAACATATCGACATATCAACAGATTCGGCATTAAAATCTAAATTTAAGCTCAAGAACAGGTCCTCTCTCTCTAAATTTTAAAGTACAAATTCACGCAAAATGCACAGGTCTTCTAACACAGCTATAAACATTTTAAAGCCATTCAGAATTATCTATTTTAAGTGAAAAATATTTCTCAACATGAGTTGCTACAAAAACAAAATACGGAAACAAATTAAACTCAGAATATGAAATGCGACAGCTGAAAGTGTTTCAATGGGCCTAGACTTCAACAGTTTGTCAATATTAAAGAAAAAAAAAAAAAAAGCTCCTAACCAGGGGTGAGTGACACTGGGATCCTAAATTAATATCATTAATTTGTGAAAAAATTGTATTAAAATGACATTAAATTTTTTAAATAACAAATGCAAAAAATAATAATAATAATAATTTTTTATTTAAATAAAGTACTAACAACATGTTTATCTATTTTAAATAATATTTTAAGATATATTTTCTAAAAGAGATTACGTCTCGTAAGGGGTTCCACGATAAATATCTTATAGTTCTAAGGATTGCGTGAATCGAAAAAGTTTTTAAAACCACTGGTATGTGTAAGGGATGGGTTCGGGATAAATTTTTCTTCTCCGTTTTTCAGATTTTATTTCTAAGAACAATGTAAGAATTTTATATACCATTGCTTATATTTCTTTTTAACCTTGAAACCCTGCAAATAAGCTATTGTTTCTCTTATAACAGTGCTTCTCAAACTTTTAATATTTGCGACCCAATATTCAATCACAATTTTCCTTCCGCCCCCTTCCATACAATTACAATGCATTGAATTCAATAATACTGTACTTTGATACTAAAACTACTGTACGGATTTAATCCCTTAAGAGCCACCGGTGCATATAAACGGCTCACTCAGCCAAAGCGTTATTTTTGCAGGACGTATATATACGTCTTTCCGAAGTACGATCTTTTCTGTGCACTGCCATTCATAAAATTATTCTGAAGTCTTTGGAAAGCAACAAAAAGGCCTTGACAGTGTTTGCAAAGGATTTACTTTTTTCAAAGGATTTGCTTTTTTATTCATTTTCTCCCCTCCCCCTCCAATACACCAGATACATACGCTTGTGTGGAAAACGGTAGCGTTGGGGAGTGAATCAAGTATCTTTTAATCAGCAGTATAATGGGATTAATTACAAACCGTTCAAATTATTCAGAGAAGTGTTAATTTTTGTATATAATTTTATTTATGACAAGCCCATAGGGTCAATGGTAATTATTAAACTCATTATTAACTTAGTATTCCTAAATTAATTGTAAAATATAGTGTGCAGTACTAATACATTTATAAGTGTATTATATCAGTGTAAATGTGTATTTATTTCTTATTATGTCAGAATGCGTTTTGTTTGTTTACTTTCAGTAAATTAATAATTTTTTTAAATAATTTTTTGTTTTCTTTTCAATATGCTAGCTCCTCCCTCGTAGAGTTATCATGCCCCCTAGGGGGGGAGTGCCCACAGTTTGAGAAATGCTACCTTATACACTGAAGAGCCAAAAATCTGGTACACCTGTCTAATATCGTGTAGGGCTCCCACGAACACGCAGAAGTGCCGCAACATGACGTGGCTTGGTTTCGATTAATGTCTGAAGTAATGCTGGAGGTAATGGACATTATGAATCTTGCGGGGCTGCCCATAAGTCAGTAGGAGTAAGAAGGTGTGGAGATCTCTTCTGAACAGCACGTTGCAAGACATCGCAGATATATTAAATATTTTTTATGTCTGGGGATTTTGGTGGCCAGCGGAAGTGTCTAAATTCAGAAGAATGCTCCTGGAGCCCTTTTGTAACAATTCTGGACTTGTGGAGTGTCGCATTGTTCTGCTGAAATTCCCCAAGTCCTTCGGAATGCACAATAGAGATGAATGGGTGCAGGTGATCAGACAGGATGCTTACGTACCTGTCACCTGTCAGAGTCGTATCTAGACTTATCAGGAGTCCCATATCACGCCTACTTCTCACACCCCATACCATCACAGAACCCTTACCAGTTTGAACAGTCCCCTGTTGACATGTAGGGTCCATAGTTTTATGATGTTGTCTCCATACCCCAACACGTCCATTAGCTCGATTCGATTGGAAACGAGACTCGTCAGACCAGGCAACGTGTTTCCAGTTATCAACAGTCCAATGTCAGTGTTGACGGACCCAGGCGAGGCGTAAAACTTTGTGTAGGGCAGTCAACAAGGGTACATCAGTGGGCCTTCGGCTCCGAAAGCCAATATCGATGATGTTCCGTTGAATGGTTCGCAAGGTGACACTTGTCGATGGCCCAGTATTAAAATTTGCGGAAGGGTTGCACGTCTGCCACGCTTAATGATTCCCGTCAGTCGTCTTTGGTCCATTTCTTGCATGATTTTTTTCCGGCCGCAGCGATGTCATAGATTCGATGTTTTACCGGATTCCCGATATTTATGGTACACTCGCGAAATAGTCGTACGTGAAAACCCAAATTTCATCGCTACCTCGGAGATGCTATGTTCCATCTCTCGTGCGCCGACTATAACACCACGTTCAAACTCACTGAAATCTTGATAACCTGCCATTGTAGCAGCAATAACCTATGTAACAACTGTGCCAGACACTCGTTGTCTTATATAGGCTTTGCCGACAGCAGTTCCGTACTCTGGTTGGTTCCATATCTCTTGATTTGCATACGCATGCCTGTACCAGTTTTTTTGGCTCTTCAGTGTGTGTATTTCGTAATTCCTAGAAAGTTAAGGAATTTTAATTATAAATAAATAAAAAAAAGCAATGTTTATAGTACCTCCGCATTCATCTACGTATTAAATGTGTGTTTTTAAAGGTTACTTATGTATATCCTTTTCTTTCTTTTTTTTGTAACGTGAGGCTTAGTTATATAATAAAAGACAAGTAGTAAAGTAAAGGGAAATTTTCAATTCCGTTCATCCTTTTATACAAGTGACTCGGAGCGTAAAGTAAAAATATTTTTAATGGAAATAGTAGTAGGAAAATAATGTCAAGAATGTGAAGAAGTGCAACTTTTTATTTCCCCCTCGATTAAAAAGAAAGTTAAAAATCAGAATTAACATCTGCTAGTATAATTGTTTCACACAGGAGGATACTACAGTTCTAATGTGACTCTCTCAGAGGCCAGTACGAAGTTTGGGCAAAGGCCACAACTTTTGATATTTCAGGTTTAAGTCGAACCCAATTTAATTGTTTTGAAAGAATTAATTAAATAGCTAATATAAAATATATATTATGATGATATAATAGATACTTTATAAACATTGTTGAAGTTTCTTTTAGAACTGCAATGGAAAAGCTGATACTCTCCTCTTATTTAAATAACAGTTATTTACTACAATGTTTAATTTTACTTTTTTATTTTCCTCTATTGATTCGTTATTAGTATTAAGATCTTATCAACAAGTTGTACTGTTTCATTAATTAATGGAGGAATGAAGTTTTAATGGTGAATTTGAAGCAAAATATTTCATTAGTAAGCAAATTCCAAACATGTAAGAATTAAAAGGATACATGTGACGAAATTAGTCTGAATTAGAATATGGTAATATAACAGAAGGAACAAGACAACAAAACATGAATAAATAAAAGCAATAAAAGAGTTAGTTGTTTTAAATAAGAATTTGTCCTTTTAAGAAAATTTTTGCAGAATTAAGGACAAACAAGGAAAACAGAACGCTTTATTGGAGAGTAAAAGAATACCTATATTGCTTGATTTTAACATCGTGTCAGTTCTCGGCGTGCGAAACGCCATCTGTGTAATTAAGAGAATTAGGAGTGTATTGTTGTGTCTTCAAATAAGAATATGTGAACTGTGTTTGCGCCAGCCCAACTGCGCATGCCCAGTAATTCTGATATGAATGTAAAAAGTGTTGTGAGTAAAAAATAAAGCCAGTCCACTAGAAACTGTGTCGTGATTGTGTCATGAGAATAATGAAGGAGTAATTAAGCTATCGACTAAAAGATAACCATAAATATGGACAGTGTTTGCACCATAAAATTGGTTATTGTGCTAGAGACTCTGGAGTCAATTGCTTAAGTGTTGAAGTTGACCCAACACATCGAAACATATTGAATTTACATTATTAATTTAAAGCTGCTTGTGTGTGTGTGTACGTGTGTGTTTTCTTTTTTAGTTTTACAGATATAAGAAATAAATCCAGTCTTGTAATTGTTGCACAGGGCAAGGTTCTACGGAACATTTTTAAAAGAAAATTATTAGGAGAAATATTTTATAATGATTTCTCTTACTACTTATACATTTTTCAAACTTCTCACCTAATAACTTAATCGTTCCTTCTTGAAATGGTTCAAAATAGAATTATATCCCTTTTACCCAGGTAACAATCCTTCTTAATCCCTTTGTAAGTGATATAAAAGAAGGACTTTCAAAAATAGATAAATATCTCTTAGTTTTTATCTTTGAAGTATTTGACAGTAGGATAAAATCAGATGGACACTATAACATGAAGAATCTTGTTAGAAAGACAATCTTGAAGGATCAAACTTGCACGACATTTAAAAATAGAGTATTTCTTTACCCGCTATATTTATTACACTCTTTGTTTTTCATTTTTATATTGTTGTTTTCATTCTCAAAGAAAGTAACTCAAATTTGTATCAAAGAGTGTAAACATTAGTTTTCCTCTCTCTATGAACATATATTTATATAACTTAGTTACTCCCTTTCTTGGATTGAAAATAATAAAAAAATGTTCAAGATCTTTAATTAAATAAGAACTATTTAACCCCTCTTGACTGCAATCGATTGAAACTCATTTGACCTCAAAACTAAAATGTCGCCAATTTTTATAAAACAATTAATAAAATGAAAAGTAAATTTTATTTTATGTAATCATACACACACATTATTATTATACGTAAATTAATTTTATTTTCAGATATTTTATCAGTTTAAAATCTATAAATATGCAAAACAATATAATTTTGAATGTTGACCACATGTTTTCTATCGGCGAAAGATCCGGAGAGCGAGCCGGCCAGGGAAGCAATTCAATCTGGTGATTGATGAAGAACCTTTGGACAATGCGTGCCACGTGTGGTCACGCATTATCCTGATGAAATATGGCTGTGGCCAAGCCCTGAAGGTAAGGAAGGACAACTGGTTTCAACCCCTCGGAGATGTAGCGCTGGCTGTTTAAGGTACTGGCAATGCTTACTAGAGGAGTGCGGGAGTGATATTCAATACCGCCCCATACCATAATACCCGGTGCAGGACCAGTGTGGTGGTGCATAACGCAGCTGTTCAGCATCTTCTCTCCACGGTGTCTCCAGACTCGAATTCGACAATCGTGGTGTTGCAGACAGATGAGTTACTCGTCAGTAAAGACAACTTCCTTCCATTCTGCCGCCCACATCCTTCTTTCATCGCACCATTGGTGGCGGAGACGTCTGTGGTTCTGCGTCAAGGGTAGACCAAGCAATGGACGTCTTGTGGATAGACCACTCTGCTGTAAACGGCGTCGAATGGTACGCGCAGACACTGAATGATGCGTTACTGACTCAATGTGCTGTGCTATGGTTCGTGATGTGACTGAACGATCCGTCACTGCCATGCTCACAATTTGCCTGTCCTCATGGGAAGTGGTGCACTGAGGTGGATGCGATCGACCACGTCGGTCCGTCGTACCCTCCTGCAACCAACGGTCACATATCCGCATTACAGTTGTTTGGTTTCGTCCAACACGACTACCGATTTCCCTGAAAGATAATCCACAATCTCGGTAGGCCACTATCCTTCCTCTGTCGAACTCGGATACTTGATCCAAAGCTGATCACTGTTTTCTACGAGACATAACTGATCGTTTTTTGAAAAAACCACAAGAAAAACACAATTGCCGAACTTGAAATCGACATCTTCGACATCACATTGGGGACTGGAGTCTAGGCAGACTCCTCCACCGCATATCTGGAACTGAATGGGAATTGTGATGAGTACTTGGTTTGGGAAGTTGAGAAGGTGTGGCCACTTCGGTAAGGAACGAATGGTGAGCAAGCAGGTTTCAGCGGTAAAAACTTACTTGAAATCGTCGAAACCTGCAAGCCTCAAATAGCGCTTTGAGGTGGGGCCACAGGCGCGTGTGATGTGTGTCTGCCCTGAAATTCTAATCATTTGCATATCTCACTTCCGCTAATGCATGTTGTAAATTTCATGTTATTTGCATGCTTTCTTCAGGGTGTTGCATTTACGGTGGCCAGCAGTGTAGAAGCCGAAAAAGTAAGTTATTTAGGAATACGTAAAACTTATGTAGAAATTTGTTCTTATCTGGTTATATTACGTACTAATTTGAGATTACTTGATATTTTGTTTATTTATACCTTGCCATAAATTAAAATTTTTTTTCTGTGTGAAACCTAATTCATAAACATTTACTTTAAGAAATTTATTATAATTATTGTTATATTTTGATTTAGAATATTTAACTTGCAAAGAAATAGAGAAAATTATGAATTAAAATGAATGTATTTTTGATGATTCATGTGATGGAAATTCTGAAGATGTATTTTGGTCTGATGAGGTTGATGTATTTGTTGAAAATGAAAAGGGTATAAATGGTTCTACAGAGAAACACCAGAAATTGCAATAAACGCCTATGAAGTAAAAGTTAGATAACAAACTTTCTACGATATTCGATATGATAGGATCGGACATTTCCCTCGAGCATCTAAATGTAGACATGAGGGTTACAAATCTAGAACTCGTGTTTTTTGTACTAAATGAAAATATTTATTATTTTTTTTGTTCCTTGTGATGAGTTCTATTCTGGTATTCTACAAATCTTCTTGGGGAAAATATTCTTTAACTGTAATTTTAGTTTAAGAACAACTTTTGGGGTAGGGAAGACTTGATTTTATGCCAATGTAACTACTATTTAAGTGCCTGTCATTGAGTATGCGAGTTAATAGTTAAAGCGTTGATCGTTAAGCTGAAATTCAAGTGTTAGTAAACGTAAACAGCGACTGGGGGTCGCGTATCTTAAGGTTAATAGTCAACGTAGAATCCATCAGGAAGTGGTTAAGTAACCAGCCTTGGAGCTGACCGTGCTATCGGGCTTCAAGAAGGATCATATCAAGGAGCTTCAACCCAGATAAGTACTTTCAATAATTTAGTTATCCGATTACGGGTTAGGATTTCTTATTGCTCCCAGAGTTAAGCTATAAATTTGTGTAATTCATAAAGTACTAAAGATAGAATAAAATTATCGATTTTATGATCATGTCTACTTCTTCCTTGAACCCTCTCACACCCGCGACAACCTTTGCTTATAAAAAAATAATTATTTTGAACATTTTCATTTTAAAACTTAATTATTACATTTCTTCCATTTTTTAAAGAGGATTTGCTAAAGTAAATGCAATTGAAAAAATATTTGATTTTCTTATTGTTGCAGTTAAGACCTGAGGTACACATATGTGTACTTCTTAGCAAAACAAAACCACTTACAAATAATTTTTTCCTGGCATTTGTACTTCTGACTATACTATTAGAAAAATCAAACCACCACACTTTTTCCCCTCATTTAAAATATGTCAGGTCTAAAGAGGATATGTCTAAAATAAAAAAGTTATTATTATTATTATTAATAAAATTTTCTAATTATTTTATGTTTTATTGCCCATGAAAACTTCTGTATTACTTATAATCAACGAGAAATGAATATTACGTGTTTATTTGAAAAGCTATCATTTGACCACTATCGATAGAAATAGGTAAGGGTAAAATTTCAGTACCACACACACACACACACAATAAAACCCAAGTGCTGTATTCTGGAACTACATGTTTGCACTAAAAATTAAAAAAGACTTCGGTAGTTCTTGCCTATATATTTTCAGATGTATGTAGATAATTTATAAGTTTCAAGGCAAAATATATGCTTTATGTACGTGAAAACAATCGACACTAAGAAGCTTTCTTTCAGTAATGTCACAATGCATTAATATACACTCACTTCCAAAAGTTAAGCACGAAGATGTAAAATGCAAAAAAATCAACAAATACTGCTTTGATTGACATAAAATTTGGCAGTTAAGTAGTATATATATTTATACATAAAACAAAATCACGAATTATATACAGAAATGGAAACAATATTAAATTTTTGTAAGTTATCAGATAATGTCATACTGGAGACTTAAACAGAATTACGTATGAAGCGAAAATAAACAGCATAAAATGAAAAAAAAAGGACATTAATAGGAAATGTGATCCCCCCCTCATCTATATGCAATGTTTACACCTTCTGACCATGCATTCAATTAAGTGGTCAACCACCGCAGAATTAAGCAATCGCCATTCTTCTTGTACAGCAATTTCCAGCTCAATAAGAGTGGCTGGAGGTGGGAAACGTGAAGATACAGCACGACCGAGAGCATCCCAAAGATTTTCAATAGGATAAGGTCGGGCGAATATGCTGGCCACTCCATACGCAGAATCCCTTCACTCTCCAGGTAGTCATCGACGATGTCAGCTCTATGGGGAAGTGCGTTATCGTCCATTAAAACAAAAGTAGGGCCAACTGCTGCAGCGTACAATCTCACAATGGGTTCTAGGACTTCATCTCGATACCGGACAGCCGTCACAGAACCCCGTTTAAAGATGTGCAGGTCGGTGCGGTATCCTAATGAAGTCCCTGCCCACACCATTATGCTTCCGCCTCGGAATGCGTAATGTTCGGTGATGTTTTGGGGCTGATTGAGTGTTCCTTGTTTACGCCATATCCTTATACGCTTACAATCTGGCTCCAGAGCAAATCTTGACTCATCAGTAAACATGACATTGCCCCAATCAGACACAGTCCAATTGCCATGTTCCCGGCACCACTTTAATCGTGCCCCTCTTGATTGGATGGATAGAGGAACACAAACTCGAGGTACCGGGGCATACAGTTCATTCATATGTAATCTTCGGTGTACAGTAGCTGCAGATATAGCCTTACCAATGGACGCTATAACCATAGATATCACATGTGTGGAGGTCGCTCTGCGATTCCGCTTGGCTACAATAGCAATATATCGATTTTCCACGGGGGTTGTAACCCTTGGGTGACCGCCCACGGGCCTTCAGACAACTGTCTGTGTGGTTTGGAATTGTTTTCATAAACGTGAAATTACAGAATGATGAACGCCGAAGAAAAGAGCAACTTCTGTGATCGACTGTCCTGCTTCAATCCGCCCCTCAGCAGGCCAGCGCTCAAAATCTTCCATTCGTTTTCTGGAAGTCATAGAAACACGTATGTCTTGAAAACAAACTGTACGAAAGTTTTAAGCACCTTCTATCAGCACTTACAATCAACTTCTGTAACCCTTCATAAAGCTGGCTTCTTATAAGACTGCCCTTTTTGCATATTTCTTGACATGAAAGCACGATTGACTGTTACCTAACATATTTGCATACTTCCATCTACCTCTGCAGTGAATTGCATCCTCTTCAATTCTGATTGGCTTCCGGAAATTAGTATTTTCCTCTCTCCGTGCTTAACTTTTGGAAGTGAGTGTATCTAATAAATGGTTTGACAAAATTTCTCTATTCTTTCTCTTCTCAATTCTTTCTTTTCTCTTCTCACTCTTCTCAAATTTTTAAGAAATATAATAGATGGGCTAAATGTATTTTTAACACGCGTTAGTCGCAAAAAAATTCTATCCTTAGTTTTTTTCTTACCTAAATATCTATTAAAGCAGATGATATTTTTTTTATTGATGAATAGATCTTAAAATATAAGTAAATTTAGAATTAAGTTACTTCTACATTGATATTAAAGTGTTAATGTATTTATTGCCCAGAGAGAATGAATTCGCACACAACAGGGGCTTAAGACTTATAAGCCAGTCTCGGGAAGACCACCATATCCGCATGTGGAGGCCAACGGGCGATAATCTACCTTACAGAAAATTATTGAACTCAAATTACATAAACATATAAGCAATTAAAAATAAGAAATATATACAAACATATACTCATATTCATACAAAAACAATCATATATCGAAAAGTGAAGCATAGTGAAATATAAAAATATAAATACTCAACAAAAAATGTGTATCCTCAACCAAAGTAATTGAAAACACATAAATAGTGTACAGAAATTTATAAGTTAATTCCCCAAAGGGTACTGAAGGTGAAGACAGGCATCTCGATTTAAGGAATATATTGTGACTGATTAGAAATTTTATTGGATGTTATAAGGCAATTAACTAATTTATTGTGAATGATGGAGTTACAAGACTGCTATACCAAAGTTTTTTGGCAGGTTCTGCCGGCCTGACCACACAATAATCTCCTGTAAATGAGCAATAAAAAAGTAGTGATCGCATCTCCAACGGCACTACAAGGACAAATAAGATTAATCATTTTGAATCTATAAGACCAACGAGCTATAGTTTTAGGTAAAAACTGCGATATAAATCTTTTGCATACGGGTTATTATTTGGGTTAGGCTTGGGAATGAAGCTATTGACTCTCAAACCGATGTAAGAGGAAGACCTGTGATGATTAACGCAATGATTAAGTCAGCCTGCATCTTTTCTCGTTTTGAGTTTGATGCTCGGCTGTCACAGGCTACTGCTTTCTCATCTTTTCTTTTTATATTTATTATCTTATTTACTGGCTTCAGCATTTTCTTTTATTGTAATTATTAATTATCATTTCCGAGTGCAATCATTTTAACTTCAACTTGTAATTTATTTTTAATACTTAAAATCTAACATGGCAAGCTCTATCTGTGAATGTCAACTTACAATTTTTGAAGATAGGGGATTAAGACCTCCTCGGAGATCATGTGGCCCGATGACCATTCTACCCAAGAGGAAGACCAGTAACTCTCCCCGTTAATAAGAATTTTTTTTATTTTTAATTAAATTTTTTTTAAAAAAGTCACGGCTTACGAAGAAGCGAGGGACAAGGACACTCATTTACTAATTTCACAATTAATTACTACTGATTTTTAAATTAGTTTATGACGGCTCTATCAGCATCCTTCCATTAATAAAGTCCTTTTGGGAAATCTTTGGTCTTTCAAATATATTTTATTCACAACCAACCCTCTTAAATCGTGATTATTCAAATTAGGTCTGCTATATATAGTCTAGATTTTCAAGCTAGAAAGGGAGAGAGAGAGAGAGAGAGAGAGAGAATAGATTGCTACTGATCCGGTAATATTTAATTTTACAGTGTATTTCTCAGATATTTGGTAAGTGAAAGAATTAAAGTGACGATTGGTCATTTGACGATTGGTCATAATTAGTGTTCAGATAATTAGGAAAGTAGATTCGATTCTGAAATAAGTGGGTCGATATTTAAAATCTTCGCGTACCTCGTTATTTATCTACATATTGCTTAGATTGGGAGCATCTCTTATTTAAAATGACTTGAATCTGTGTTGCCAATTGTGTGATCAATAAATAGATTGTTTTTTTAATATAGCTAGTCTTCCTTCCCTTCCTCCGACATCCCTAGGCTTGAACCAAAGATCCTCACAAAGTTATCAATTTTCATAGTAATCAGAAGTATCGTTGTTTGTATCTTTATTGTAGGCTTTAATCCAGTAGAAAATTTAAAACATGATGAAGAGATTAGTTTTAATTTTGAGCTTAAATATTGTGAGAGGTTTATGTTAGAAATATATGTACTCGAGAAGAAATAGGAGATAGACTATCGGAATAAGTATGGATTTTTGTATTATGTACTGTCCACAAGGCAGGGAAATCGATAGCAGATATCTCTTCCACGAAAATTATGTTATAATGTTTAAGCGTGAAAATAAAATTCTTATACAAGCCCAACTCCTTGAAGAAGATGTACACGATGAAATCAGTTTCAGAATCTATTCCAGATCCGCCACGTGTACGAGTCCCATTCAGTGGGCTCATGAGAAAGATCAGAATGAATAATTCTATCTGTAGGATTAATCGAATACGGAAAAATCTATATATAGTTAAATACATCTATATAGTTACATGGAATATATAGCTATATCGAGATAGTAAAAATCTGTATAATCACTTTTAGAAAAAAATGTCAATAATATTTGAAAAATAAGAATCTTTACATTTCCAGATCTGATACTTTAAATAATTTTTTTTCCCTGTTAATTGTATTGGCGGTTTGACTTTTGAGATAAATAAAGCTATACCATGATATTGATTAATTTAAATATATAGTTTATTTACGTCACAGCTATTATTTACAGGTTATACATTGAAGCTATTAACTTTTTAGATTGTTAGAGTCCAAGTTCTGTGGTTTGTGAGGGAAGATTTTTTTTGGTGTCCGCTCACAACGAAGTTTTTTGGCCATCTCCCGTTCTCTCTCTCTCTCTTCCCTCTAAAACTTCGGGGATGACAGAGGCCGGCGTCCTTAGCTTCGAGTTACACCCGGTTAGTGGTCAGAGAGGGTACATCCTGGTGTCAAAGGTTGCCTGGGCGATGCTCAAGACAAGACTGTGCAATATTTTTAAGGGTGCAGGTGTCATTACACGTGTGATGACCATACCCACAAAGAAGCCGATTCACACCTGTGTGGCGGGAACATTACAGCGGGATACCGTTTTTGGTAAAGCAGTAGTTGGAGAGGTTTTAAAGACCTTTGTGATTTTGAATAAATATATTTTCCGTATTTCTATTAAATTTATTTATTTGTATTGAGATGATAGAGCCACCCCAGACTGCATCGTAGTTATTAAGTGTGTTTGGGTTCAACAGCTATTGAATACCAGAATTTAAAGTTATTATTTTGGAAGTTATATACCGCATTTGCTCGAATCTAGGCCGCATTATTTTTCCAGTGTTAATGCTGCTGAAAATCGGGCGCGGCTTAGAATTGAAGGAAAAACGTTTGTTGGATCGGTGAAATTGAATTTCTACCCCTTTCAAAAGGAAAAATGTAACTGTGCATTCTGACCACTTGCATCGATGACTTATCCCATTCTGCAGTTTATCTCCAGTATTCAGTTTATCCTAAACATCGTTGTCTGCTCGTATTAAGGAAATTATTTTCGCATACATTTTCTTTCAATCTCCTGAACATCAAAGATATCGATAATAGAATCAAGACGAGGTCACTATGACGCCTCGGAAAAAGGAGGCAATTTTTTTGAAGAAAAAAAAAAAAGTAACAGAGCAACGGTCACTGAAAATTTGACACTTATTTAACGAATATACGTCGATGGCGTAAGCAAAATGATATAATTTTTGCTTGCAAATGTTCAACAGTCCTTAATAATTCTTTTACATTCTTCTATAATACATTCTTTCGAAAAAATGTTGCATAACAAAGGCATTAGATGGCACGGAAGACGACACCGTGTAGAAAATTGTCGACTCCGGCACCAAAACAGAAGTCGGCTGTGACAGTGGGAGGGACGAATCATTTTCGAAACATGATATTGACATATTGACGGTTAATTATGGGTTCATGTATGTATTTGTAAGTTTTTAATACTGGTAAAATAAATAAATTATTAACTTCTTATTTTTCTCATTAAATTTTTTTTAAAAAAAATTTTAGGTATCGGATATTGATGATCGTTTTGCACAATTTTTCATTTTTTTACCAAAAACTTGTAAAGAATTGGGGTGAAGCTTAAAATCGATGACAACATTTTTTCACAAAAATATTTTGAGAACTTCGGGTGTGGCTTAGAATCGATGGACGCTTAGATTCGAGTAAATACGGTATTTGGGAAACGTAATTCTCTCTTATTAAAATGTAAGGATAGTTTATAAATCGCCTTTAATATAAGTCAGGAGTATCCAACCCAAATGACCTTGTGGGCCACTTCGGAAAGACATTATAATCTTTCGGGCCGCACATAAAAATATGTACCTTTATATAGATTTGGAAACAAAAAACATTTATTGGAGTGAGAGAAGAAAATTTAAAACAAAATGAATTATTATTGTTTTCATTATTTTTCATGTATTCATGCATAGATAGTATAATAATGTTTATATAATACAATAATGAAATGATCAAATAATGTTTAAAATATTACAGTTGCCATTTTCTTGAAAATTACGGTGTTCTTTTTGAATTGATCTTTCTTTACTCATTGTTGAAATTTAATTGTGCTGTCATTCGCAAACGATTAAGTATACATTCCCTTTTATCTTAACCATCCTGAATACTTTTTTTAAACTTTAAAAAACATCTCTGACCGCCTCTTACTTTTTGGGCACTCTAAACAGAAAAGGAGGTGGAGAGATGAAAGTCGCACACACAGAGAATCAAGTACCATCCATAGTAAAGGATAAGCATAATGCAATTCGGAATTTATTAAAAAAGTAATTTATTATAGTAAAATCAAATGTAACTGTTTGATAAAATATAAATGCTAAATTTAATCTAAAGGACATTTCTATTATCAAAAAGGTTTTATTTTAAAACAAGAACAGGTAACAGGCAAATACATTGTATATATATATAAATTTCCCCTCAAATAAAATGAAAAAAAGGAAATGAAAAAAACTTTAAAAGCCTAATGTTTGAAATTTTTTAAAAAAGAGTTGGCGGGCCGCAACTTATGTACTGGCGGGCTGCGTGTTGGACACCTCTGATATAAGTAATGGGGTGAAGGGGTGGGGTGGGGGAACCAGGAGAGCTGATTGTCATGATTAGTATTAGTTCTAAATACTTTAAATGTTTGATAATCTTTATTGATTTGTAATTAATTTTGAAAATAAGACTCCTATTGAGAAGATTGCATTCCCACGATGACCATGACTATGTATTGAAGAATACATGAAAGCTACTGAATGTGTATTACCTACAATAGCTTCGAGTTTTAGTTTTTTGAGATTATTAATGGGGGTATTAGCTGAGTTATTTCTGTATATATGGCTATCTCGAGATCTTGTTTTACCAATTGTAACGACAGAGAGATAATCGGAAAGGCTGGAGTTGAAACATTTTCAACATTTAAATTTAATATTGAATTGAAACAGATATTCTACAATGTTGGTTCAAGCTCCAAACCCAACGGGACACCTTTGATAACTAAATCTTTCATTGTAAAATTGAGGCTAATATAAAAGATAAATGATTTATTAAATACAAAAATATGAATTTTTGAAAATAAATAGGAATATTGTATTTATTAAAAATTTTAAAAACTATTGATCAATCTGTATCATCAAATGCAGATTTAAAATTAATAAGAATTAAAGTTTTATAACTTGTACTTTTGAGACATATATTTGGTATACAGTGGGTTGCCGAATTCGATCGACAAATTTAGAGGGGCGATAGTAGGCAGCCTGGAGACGACAAATCATCATGGAACATGGGGTCTCAAACCACGTTTAGTGGGAGTAATTCTCAAAAACAGTAATGAAGGGTATGATGTTTAATGGAATGAAAAGGAGCAATAGGGGAGGTAAGAAATACATTTATTACATGTAAGACACGGTTACAATACTAACAAAGCTTCACAGCTCGACATCAGAAATGCAACAAGTGATTGTCAAGGGAGTTGTTTGAAGTTGCTGCCGCGTAGGTCATAGCACAGCCAACACCTATGGACGAAGGATTGTCAGATACGTTCAAACAAATCCGGTGTGCTGGCGAGGTCATCTGAAGCAACGATGATCCGTGTCGTGAGATCCTCCATTGTAGCTATCGGCGTCTCATACACAGGTGATTTTTGGTGGCTTCAGAAAAAGAAATCCAAGGGATTGAGTTCTGGGGAGCTTGGAGGCCAAGCAACAGGTCCACCGTGTCCAATCCACCTCCCAGGACCCATATCCGCATATTCCTTGTGCACGTTGTCCGATATAGTTACCAAATGAAGCTTAACCCCCTGCACTTTATGCAACGCCCACCTATGACAACTTGATTGTTACTTTTATTTTCTCCAGACGAGTGGGAAATTGGCATACGTGCAGGTTTCTTCTACCCTAACACGGCGCTCCAAGCCCCTGCATTCGTTCGGCGACACCCCTCGTTTGGCATATCTTCCTCCTGACGGCTACTATTATCGCGATTTTCACTGACTAAACGTGGTTTGAGACTCCATCTTTAATGGTGATTTCTCGTCTCCATACTGCCTACTATCTCCCTTCTGAATTTGTTGGTCGAATTTGGCAACACGTTGTATAGTGAATAAATTATTAACTACGTCATCGCAGTCACTACTTTCCTATAAGCCCAGTTATAAGGATGTAATACATTGTTGTTTGATAACCTGTTTAAACTTATTGATAAATATTCCTTTGATAAGTTTTCCTAATGTGAGTAAAAAACAGATCTATCAATAGGTTTTGAGGGGTTCTACCTGGTTTTAACAATCATTTCACTTTAGTATTTTTTAGCATATATATCTTCGGAAAGTAAGTAATTTTATACATAACTTTAAGGTTTGTTGTAGTCGATATTTTAAGTTAATTAATATTTCCAAATGTTATTAATCGATGAGATCAAGGCCAGGAGCTTTACCGCCCTACCACCACCTCCAAATTTGATAGTGTCAGGACATGGAAAATTATTAAAACTAAGATTGAAAATAGGGGGAAAATGAATTGTATGAGAAGGTTTTCTATTTTCTTACTGATGATTATAGCAATGCGAACACCTGATACCATAATTTCCAGAAGTGCATTTATATTTATATTTTTTTTCCAAAAGTGATTTTAAAGTAGAATCCAAACTTTTCTTTGTGTTGACAACAATATATCTTCCACGCGTCTTGTTTAGTTTACATAATTATTTTTATAATAAACATTTTGTTTATTATATTTTATTTTTATGATCTAGTAGGGAAGCTATATTTTAATTAGAAATTTAATTTTTCTTTTTTGTTACAGTTAATTTTAAGTTCAGAGTTCTACTTAGTAAAAATTAAAGCAAGAAGGATTTATCGCTTACAAATCGATTTGAATGCCAATGATTTCATATATTCGGTTAATAATATTATAAAATCTTTTCCAATTGGCTGTCGTTATATATGTTATCAGGTTTCTTTGTATTCATTTCCACACGCACACATGCGAGGTTAAAATAATCATTTGAGTTTCTTCTTCTAACTGTATTTAATTTTTAAAATGAAGCCATTGTCAACGAAATCGCACCGCAGCCATACACTGATAAACTTGTGAACCTTACGAGATTCGTGGCCCAGATCTTCCCATTTATTCAAAACCGGCAAAAGAATTAGAAATCGATGTATAATATCAGGGCCGCTAGAATTGGAGCGGGCTACAAAAGTAGGACCCCTTTCCAATATATTGCATATTTTGCGATTATTTCGTAGAATATAGTCAAGGAGAGCGTCTCCTCTTAGATCTGTATAATCACACCCCCAAACAGGATAACTCGCATTGAAATCCCCTATCAATGCACAATTTCGATTTCGAAGTTTATAATTTTTTTCAGTTCATTTAAACCTTAATTGAAATTACGTATGTGGAGGGAATTATTTACCTTTATATATATATATATATATATATATATATATATATATATATA
>BMAV01010420.1:447113-472935 GCA_019973955.1 Trichonephila inaurata madagascariensis
TATAGGGTGAATCAGTGCAACGGTACAAACTTTCAGAATAGATAGAGTACACTTAGACAATGGGAAATCACATAGTAATGCATGGTCGGAAACGCTTTCCTGAAGCGGTAGTGAGGACACAAAACACAAGATAGACAGGATACGAATAAGAGGATACATATTTATAATCCTTAGTAAAGCCCAAAACTTGGGGAAAAAAACATTAAAGAGACAACAATCGTCATCAAAGTAAGTGTTCGAAATTATGATCCCCTGCCAGTGATATAGGTCTCATTAGCGAAATTACTGGGCGTGTCCCGGACTTACCCATCAGCTGCTACAATGGGTGCCACAAGGTCCTCAGGACTATTAACGGGAATTTCTTACATCAATGACTTGACGTACCCCCATAAGAAGGAATCAAGGCAAATGAGGTCTGGTGATCGAGAGTTCCAATGAATTGGACCTTCAATGCATCGGTTTACGTAGCGAGATTTATCGCATGCACTAGTCAAAGACTTCCCAGCATTTTTGCTGTAGTAAGAATAATAAACATATTTTCTCTTCTTATCTTGTCCTGTCTTTCTTGTGTTTTGTGTTGTCCCTACCGATCAAGAAAAGCTTTTCTGACTATACTTTGCTTTGTGATTTGTCATCGTCTCGGTGTACTCTGTCTGTCCTGAAAGTACACCCTGTATTACAATTGTACTTTCAAATTGGAACAAAATGGAAATTAATGGCCTCGGTAGCCTAGTGGTTATGATCATGAACTCGTAGTTTGCGTGTCATAAATTCGAGCCTAATGCCGCTGAAGACCCTCCGCATAGAGGGGGTTGATGTACTTTAAATTTGTCGAGGCTTAGTGTCCTACCGTAGGTGTGGTGTTGTAGCTAGGAGAGAGAGTTGCCAGCTCAGGTGTCATCCTCATTACTTGACGACTATATGTCTGTCGCCAACAGCCTTCGTGTTGCTTTGTAGTGAGACGTTAATGTAACTCTCACTCATAATGGAAGTAGTAGATTTTGTTCTGAAATGAATAATTTCTTCTTAAGCAGATTATTAAACTTTTTTGGGCTTCAGAAAAAAAGAAGGGCTGATCCCTGGATGGGAAGAATTAAGTAGTAAGTTAAGATTATTATGAGGTTCTTGTAATAGAAGGAATTATAAGTCAAGCTCTATGGTAATCATACGAGTCTGGAGGCGAGTGACCAAAGTGTGATTTACAGTAAGTTGTAAGGTGTTAATTAGGCGAGCAATGGGAAAGGAAAATGGAAGAGTTCAAAGTCATTGTGAGTATATATAGTATGTATATATATCTGTGCTTTTTCAAAACCAGACAATCCCTGATTCCATATTTGTGCTCCGATTTAAATATTGGTATACAGGAACAAATGATACTTGTTTGGTTTTTTTTTTTTGGTTTTTTTTTTGAAATAATTCTTGGGGTTGTATCGGGTGTTGATAGAGAGCGCTTGTGTTGTCTTCATAATTTCTAAGTTTAAATTGTGTTTTTTGTCCTTCTGCTGATTAAGAAGCATATCTTTCTTTGTTTATTTTCAAGAAATTTGGTAAGAAAACCATATTCTTTTATTATTTTTATTCTTATTGGAGATTCCATTTGAGTCATTCCAATTTCGTTGTCAGAGACTTAGAGAATAAACCTGCAAATTTCATACATTCTATGGCAGAATCTCAAAACTTTGTTTTTTATATCTCCAGTGACTAATGAGGAATTAATATTGAAAGCATGCCAAAAGGCTCTGTCACAAGTATTAGTATACTCTTGGAGAATAAAGAAAAGCCTTTACACACAAATTCTGAAATAATAGGTAAAATTTCCCATCATAAAAATTAAAAAAAAATTTATCGTTTACCCGTAAAGGAAAATCAAATTTATTACATCGGATCCTGTGTATGTGGCTCGATATTATCCACTGAACAAATTCAGTGTTTCAGTTAATGCTAAATGGTCGCGGTAGCCGAGTGGCTCAGACCGCGAGCTCTTGACTAGTGTAGGCGAACCACAAGTTCGTGTAATGGTGCCACTGAGGACCCATCATGTAGCGGGACTGTTGAACGTTTCTGTTGTAGCTCAAAGTTCTCATGTTGACCTGGTGAAGAAATTTGGAGAGTCGGGTGCCAGTTCAAGTGTCGTCCTCATGAAATACCATTAAACATACCCATATAAAAGATACAATCTTCAATAAAAGATGCAATCAAGTGCAATCTACATTAGACGGCACATATAATTGTTAATTCACAGATACAATCTCTAAGACTATTAAAAATAATGCCAAGGAAATCAAATTATCAGAAAGATAATTCCCATCTTGGTGAAATAGTTCCTATAGTAACTTGTTCAAGCTCAAAAAATGTTTCCGAAAGAAGGGTTTTCGTGATATTTCTCTTCACAATTCTGGTTTAAATGCAAGCAATATATATGCAAGTGAACTTAGATTTCAAACTAAAAAGGTAAAGGGGATGTGTATTGGGACACAATTAGTAATAATATTACTAATCAAATAATGTTTTTGCATCTTGTAACTCTTTTCATGATTCGTTTCCTTTGGGTTTTCTCGGAGAAGACGACTTTTTGAATATACCGTTTCATATCTCTAAGCTATAAATAGGTTTATCCAAACATCTAGAAACACACAACTCCAGATGTAGCTTTCAGCGAAATTTTTTTTAAAAAGGGAATAGTAGTGAAAGAACTGCTGTTATAAATTACACTGCTCTGGATAAAAAAAATCCGAGCCCTGATGCTATTTCTGCTAATTCTTATGTAAAATAATCTCATGAATCTGAATATGACTCATTTTGTCCCACATCACAAACCGTTTTCTCGAGATTTCCTCTCTATTTTCAATACTGTTTGGTAATTTTATGGCCATGAACTTGATTTGGAGGGGGGGGGGAGGATTATTTTAATGCTTAAACTTAAAAATAAAAATATTGTGTATAATAAATAATAACAGAAATTAATACAACATAAAATGTAATAAATGTAATGTTGACAGTCTGGTCTCATAAAAATTTTTACGACCCCTTCTAAGTAATTCCACCACTGAAGTAGAGATCTAAAAAGTTAAGATTTACTTTTAGGTAACTCCAAATCTCCGATGAAATCACAAAATTCTGGCTCATCATCATCGATAGACGTTGATGGTCCCTGCTGTGGATCGTAGTCTTCCAAATCCATTTCTGGTTGTTGAGTATAGGTTTTTATGGTCACTGGTGTTAGAACATTTGTTGCGAGGAGCTTGTCTTACAGCTGAAGGGATATTAGAATACTGAATTGAGTGCTTACTTCTGTTAGAGGACCCAACTGTGGAAGTCACAGAAATAATAATCTGTGAGATGACAGCGAGGTTCACGACAAACCATTGTCACAGCAAAAGGCATTGATTCACGGGTACCTTTGAGCAACTTGGTCAAGCTATTCTAACAAGTTTCGCAGCACAACTTTAGAGTTTAATCCGTGTCCTGATTACCAACTTGGCAACCAAAGTGCTAAGCAGATAGAGAGAGAGTTTTAAGAAGCGGAGAAAGGGGTTCTATTTTTGCGCCTGTAAAGTCAATTCATTGAATTAGCTTAACAATTTATCCATCGAAAAGAAACAGCAACAGTTCCGAAATACCAAGATATCTTCAATTAAAACTTAACAATTTCAATGAAAAGTATTTCCAAAGTAAATCAAATGAACTGGTTTCAGATACAGAAAATGAAATCTGAAAAAGGAAGGCTTGAATGCCATGCACAACTGAAAATCTCAGAATATTGACCAATTATTTTAGTATAAAATATGATAAACATATTTCTGTTTACAGTACGCTATAATAATCTGTCAAACCTTCTTAGTCAACACGATTCAGGATGAAAGTTCAGGTAACTAGGTTTTAAAAACTGATATAGGTAATGTCTTCTGCTCGATTCGCTGATATATTTCCTATAAGACCAGCTAAGTTTAAATTTAGTTTTTTTAAAACTATTTACTCGCACTTTTTAATTGGAATATAATTCAAAATTATACGTTTAGAATATTAAAAAATAATTTTTAAGAAAAAGCTCAATTGTTGCCTGCTTTTTAATTCTTATGTTTATTTTCCAATTACTTAAGGATTTCTCAAATGAAAGCTGATCTCTAAGGTTCAATGTGCTCGATGGAATTTCAGAAATGACTGTGTCTGAAGGAAGGCTAAATAAATTTAACTATGCTGAGGACTTTTCTTAACATAAAAAAAAGTATTAAATTTTCTTGCAGTCATTTTCAAATCTTATGATACTAATTATCACACATCAGTGATAAAATATTCTGTATTGAAAATCTAATGACATGTAAGCTGTTTTAGGAAATCGTTATAACATTTTACTACTGTCGCTTTGCTATTTAACATTTGTTACTGGTAAATATTTAATAATTGCTTAAGAGGATAACGAAATAGGCAAATTTTGAGCAGTTCTGATCATATGTATATATTTCCCATTTAACAATAAACAGAGCTTTTGTTTTTATCACAGCAAATTGATAAATTTGTACTCTTTTCTGATTCTATAGATAATAAAATAGTATAACTTTTTGGTTATGGAGTTATAGCGTTAGCATGTTTGCTTGAAGTACAAAAGATAATCAAATTGTGCAAATAAAGTTACATAGTTGTAAATATGTAGATAGCAAAGCAGAAACTTTTGGTAGATATAAGCCTATCACAACATGATAAAGAATTGTAGATTTATACTGAAAAGCTCCAAGATAAAAACTGAGTCCTTCACAGAGTGCTTTTCAACTACAAGGATTGCTTCGTTTTAAATACGATGTGTAAAGGCAGGAGTGACGCGAAATCATTTCTAGCCATCGGCCAATTAACAAGTAAAAGTCACGCTGGCTTCGTAGCAATATGTAATGACGATGGTAGTTCTTAATTTACCTTCGTAGCAAGACTTTTTGATTTGTATCATAGTGCTTATGTTTTTCATAGTGACATTTTATGTTATATAATTGATAATACCTTACTATAAACTAATAGTATTATTACACCCCTTATATCTTTTGTCGCAACAAAAGTATTTTAAATTTCATTTTCTTTTTTAAAATAAAAATGTTCGTCAGATATAATTTTTCCGATTACTTTACTACTATCTGGTTTCAATAAATACGTACTGAATACAAGAGCTTAAATTAGATGAGAATAATCTCATTTATATTTAAAGTAACCAAATTTTTTAATAAAAAAAATCAATATCTTAATTTTAATTTACCAAGCATAGAATATAACTACACGAATTAAAATAAACATTATGATATAAACTTATTTTTCTTGTTCTCTGAAAACAAAATATTTAAAGTTGAGTACACGGAATATGGCAGTAGAAAACTAAAGGTGTGTTTATATTTTATGATTGACAGTCAAAATATGTGCTGCTATTGAATATATGGGGAATTAATACATCAATTCGGCACTACTAATTTTAAAAATTAACCAGCTATATTTGTAATACTGTTCAATACATGCTGCCATGTTGGTTTGGCCACAAATACATTTGTAGGCAGTGTTAGTGATATGTTTGTTAAAAAAACTGTTGGATGAACACTGGCTAAATATAAAATGGAAAGAAACAACTTGAAGATATTTTTATTTTTGACAATACACAAGTATAATAATACATACGAAGATCTAACACAAGAGCAAGGCTTTAGTTTTAAGACATCAGTAAACAATTGTTTGAACAAAAACAAATTCAAGCCTGTTTTTTTAAGTACAATATGAATACCGAGAAGTTTGTAAAGGTGTCTTCCTTAGTATTACTTTGTAAACATATAATAAATACTATATGTACAGTCTACATGTTGGTTTTTATAGCTATATAGCTACAATGAAAATTGTTTATAGAATAATAAATAAAAATAGAGGAGACTCGAGCTTCAGAATGATTATATATATGTATATATAAACATTCGCAATAATAAATCAAAATATTGTATTACTAGAGTACTAAATTTTACATTTAATATCTCATTCACTATACTATGTAAAAATGATACTAGCTATGAATTTTTATTCAGATGATATGGATTTGCTTAAAAAATGTCCTGTTTCCAATTTTTTTTTTCTCAAAATATGTATTATTTTTACCATTACTTCAGAATCTTGTATCAATAAGAATTTCCATTTTATAATTTTAAACAATTTTATGAAGTTGAAAAGCCGATAAAAGGGTGCATGGCATATATTCAAATTTCTTAGCACAGAAGTTATAGTCAATAAATAATATTTTTCTAAATTGCTTTTTATATGAAACAGAGACTAGTTCAAAACCCCTTGCTTCTTTTAAAACTACTATTATTGGATTCAATGCAACAAAATGAAACTTTGTCATCCGAAATGAAGTGCATTTTTTCAGTAATTTTTTGTTGCTGTGATGTATTAAAAGACAATGACTTTTTTAAAATTCAAATGTCCCTTGGGTTTTTCAACTGTAGTTTATGGTTCTTCCAGCTACTATCTTCTCCTCTGCAAGCTCATCAATTCTGTCTAAAGTGACAAAATATGCTCTTCTTTTGTCATCTGTAAATGTTCCACCATTAGTGTTAGCATATTCTGCAGGAACGCCTAGAACACCTAAAGTAAGGGTTCTTTCTCCTTCATGAGTGTAATACACTGCACTTTGTTGCCTATAAATCATGATTGAAATAACGATGCCAATTATTAAAATAATGACTACTGATATGGTGGCAATGATAGCAATATTAGATGAAGCCACTAACACTCGAGATTGTGGCATGAGATTTGCACAAGGTTCTAAATCAACACGTCTTAAGGAATGAAGCGCTCTACCCTCTAAGGATAAGGGAGTTGCACATCTCATGCAAGTGCTGCTTTCATAGTTCATGTCACATGTACTGCTATAGAGAAGAGACTGTCGAGCCCACTTTAAAAGGGGCAGGACGGAACATCGTTGGCAGGACCATGGATTTGAATGCAAATGTAATACACTTAAGGTTGTCATATTTTGCACTTGCTCTAGAAACTCTGTGTCCAAATATTCAAATTCATTGTGAGAAAGATCAATTTCTTCTATTTGTCGTAAAGGTTGAAACGACTGGCTGGAGAGATTGACGAAAGAGTTGTATGATAAATCTAAAGTTCTCAGTTCTCCATTGTTGAAGAATGCATCATCCGACAATTGGCTCAGCTTCATTCCCGATAATGACAATCTTTTCAATTTGTAAGCAGGGCTAAGGGCGAGTTCCAAGTCATCCGAATCGATTGGGTTAAAACTTAAATCCAAACTCTCCAACGAATGGGCTATTGGAGAAAATACATCAAGAGGTAAATTGATGATTTGGTTATAAGAAACGTCAAGTTGCTGAATCGATAAATTACAGAATGCGCATTTTGAAAATTTGAATATTCTGTTGCGAGACAGTCCCAGATGTCTGAGGTTGTGACCATCGAACGTATTCTCTACAATAACGGTTAAATTGTTTCCGTCCAGATGAAGGTATTTTAATCTCTTCAAATGTCTGAATTCTTCGGGAGAAAAATATGTAAACAAGTTATCTCTCAAATCCAATTCCTCTAAATTTGGAAGTTGCTGATATATCAGAGAGTGAAGTCTAAGTAACTGACATTTTGCCAAATGAAATCTTTTCAGAGGCCTGACATCCTTAAGATTTTCTGGATCGATATCTCGCAAGGGATTTCCACTTAAATCAAGCTTTTCAAGTTTTGCCAACATATAAAAGAATCTCGGTACAAGTGTTCGCAGTTTATTCCTAGCTAATGATAAAGTTCTAAGATTCGGAAGAAGTCTGAAAGGTGCTGATGGAGATGTGGCTATGCCATTGTAACTAAGATCTAAGATCTTAAGATTCTGTAGGCCAAAAAAGTCTTTGTCACGGATAAAAGTGATATTATTATGACTGAGATCAAGAATTTTTAATTTTTTCCCTGGCCAAAACGAGCTGTCTCCTATAGCGGGTAGTCTTGAATATGTTATGCGCACTTCTTCTAGTTCATGGAAATCTAAGAATATTCTTCCAATAGTTAATTCATTATAATGATTGGGAGGTGCAGTTATGATGAGTACTTGAATATCAACGTCCATATGTAAGGTAGGAATTTCTGTTAGTCCTCCACGATTGCATGTGATTCTTTTACGGTCTTCACTGTCAAAGTCACAATTGCATTTCTGGGGACATTTGCCCCATATTGAGGAAAGAAAAGTAGATAAAAAAAGAATAGTGATGGCAATGTTTGGCATCTTGCTACTTTTTCTTCCAATTAATATGCATTCTGAAACAAATAAGAATACTTATATTAATCATTTTTATAAAATTGGGCAATAATTTAAATATGTTATAAATAATAGGTAAACATATATAGTATACAATAGTAATGGTCACAAAAATAAATTTTAAATGTTCTTTGTAATAGGCTGAAGTATATTTTAAGATCTGCAGTTTATAATTTCAATCCGAATATAAAGAACTATTCACATGCACATGTGCACGAACGCACGTGCGCATACACATACACACACATGTGTATATGTATGTTTATGTGTGTGTGAAAAGACTTTTTTTGGAAATATCTTTAAGATTTTTTTCTCTCTCTTTAAGATTTTTTATTCGTATCAAAAATTTCATCTCGTTGTTCCAATCATTCAAAACTTAAAATACAAATACCATGAATTCTGTTTTGTTTTTTTTTTACTTCTTTTGTTTTGCACTAAAATAGTGTTTTTTATTTCAACAGGGTTTCATTTTTTATATTTGTTACGATTTTGGAAGAACCGTGATACTGGAAATAAATAAAACATTGAATGTATTATCTGATTATTAACGAGAAAGATAAAACATATATTTCAAGTAGGAAACATTTAAATGAAACATCTTTACACCAATTACATGTAAAGAAACGTATTCAATAATGCAATTAAAGAACGTATGGTATTATTGAAGGAAAATTTCTTTACTGTTGCATTTTGTAACTAAAGGAATTATAATTTCAAAAAATATCGATAAATTTTCCACATAGTACGCAACAATGATTACTAGATTATCCTCCTTAAAAGTATTTATTTTAATAATTCCAAAAAAAAGAAAGGAAAGTGCTAAGGGTTTATCCTAGAATTCATTAACTTGAGCAATGTGTCGTGTTTAAAGTCAAATGGGAAATACATTGCACGTTATATATTTGCAAGTTATTTGATATAAAAGAAGAAAAATCCATGAAAGCTGTTGAAATTGTGTTCAAATAAGTAACAGTGTTAGTACAAATTGCTTTATATAAAATAGTTTTCTTTTTCTAAGCGACATAGCTCATTCTGTAAGATAAAATATCAATAACTATTTTACCTAATGCCAAAGAATAGGAAACAATCCCCTCCTTTAAATAAGAACAGACTTTTCTTATTAAAAGGAGGGGGGGGGGGGGATTCATCCATACCAGTGATTCTTAAACTTGAGGTCGCGTGATTTGTGTGCAGCTGGGGTAGCCAAAAATTTTAGGATTTTTGATATAAACTTATTGAATTATCAACAGATTCGAGGTAAAAAATTAATTTTAATATGAAGTCCTTAGAAGAATTTTGTCTAGGAGTAGTAAAAAAATTTCCAACAATTTTTGAAATTACACAATACAGTATCCTTTACCTTTTTCTATAACTTATTTATGTGAGACGATATTTTCGTCTTTAACAATCATAAAATCAAAGTATCGATGCAATCTAAAAAATATTGAGAAAGTACTTCATTCAGTGGTATAGACTATTATTCCAAGATTTAATAATATAATTCAAAATAATCAAGCACATCCTCCCATTAATATTTAAATCTTGCATATGCAATTCTTAATAAAAGTTGATGATCTCAGGAGGGAACTAAAAATGACCACACTTAATAAAAAGTTTATAGTTTATGTATAATTTACCATGTTGCTGTCGTGTCTTTCCTGAAAGGAAAGAATGCAAGTTGCCAGAGCCTGAGACAGGTTGAACTTCTACACGATAGATGGCGACATCACCTATCCGAGTAATTTACCGTGTAGTTTCATTATATAATGTTTTTTTTTAATTTTGTTATTTAATTAAAATTAAATATCGTTATATTCAAACTAAAAACTTATTGCGGATGCTTATTACTGTAAGACAATGATATACTACAAATAAAACACATTGAAATACCCAAGCGTATGTAAATTTTTCGTAACGCTTATGGGATCGCAGGAAATTTTTGTACAAAAAATGGAGTCGCCATCCAAAAACGTTTAAGATCATATGCCCCGTACAATAGAATTACTCTAACGAAATTAGTGCTATTTGTTAACAGTGATTATCAACATTATATGTAAAGAAATTTCTCCGGATGTGCTTCTTTATTAATAAAAAATGATCTGAAAAAAATCTTTGACATATTTATAAGTTTACAAAAATTATATTTAAAAACCTGTTGTTTTCTCAGAATTAATATTCCGAAAGAGGTATATTTATTTATATGATTATGGATATTAACCTTCCCTTTTTATATTCAGTCCAAAATTGAATGTGTTCATAGGGTTTATTGGATCTCTAGAAATATATAAAAATTTTCGAACATAACTCCCGATATATTTCCTAAATATACTTTAAAATCTGTATTGACTTAGGATAATTTTAGTAACCAGGAAATTAATTAGTATTATTAAAAATTATTTTCTCACTTTTTGTTTTATCTACGTAAGGAAATATTTCAATATTACATATTTGGGTTCACAAGTTTTGTGCAGCTAATTTATTACACAAATCAAAAGATCTCCCAGCAATAAAAACATCTTTCCTTCCTCATTCACAATCAAATAATGAAGCCCACCTTTCCCAGCTCTGATATCCAAGAATTTATTTTTCCAGTTTCTATGAAATACTTTTTCATCCGTAGATGTGTGAATACAGTGTTAAGTTTGGAGAAATAACTTCAATTAAGTGTTGCGGAACTAGCTTAAAGTTGATTTTTGTAAGCGCTTTCTTAAATTGGAATGGTTGTAGGTGACATGCATTTAAAACTAATGTTGAATGGCGTGGATATTTATATGCAGTTGATATAAAAAAGTTTATATTCGGATCTAATGGTACCGAGTCTTTAATATTAATACTGGAAGGTCTTTTTCGATTTCTACTATTAGCTCACACTCTCTCAAAATTAACATATATATTTATCTTGTTCAACTTTTCAATCGTTAATAAAATACTTTCTATTCATCCAATCAAGTTCAAATAATTTTTTTTTAAACTTGTAGTGGATGACACTTGATATTTTTACATTTTTTCCAAATATTAATTAATTAATTAAATTAATTTAAATTAATTACTGATTTTTGAAGCCAACTTAGATTTGTGTCCATTGTTGTAACAATGTACCTGTTAAAACAAAGACAAAAGTTGGCGTCGAAAACCTGTTTTTCAGCCAAACTAGCCAAATCGGGTGTGCATTGTTACAACAATGCAGACAAATCATGCTCTTTTTTCAATTCCTACAACTAGTTCTCTCTCTTCCTATGTATATATATATATATCTTGTTCAAATTTTCAATCGTTAATAAAATACTTTCTATTCAACCATTCAAAGTAGGAATTGACTTAATTTTTTTTATATATATATATTACTTGTGTTTTACCTAAAAATATGGCCAGTTTAGGTCTTATCAAAACATTTCATAAAAAAGAATCTATTGAATAATAAATGAAAAAAGTTACTGCACTGATATTAAAAAAAAAATCCTCAATTCTAAATAAATTTTTGATTAAATTACTATGGTTTTTTCAAAATCCTTGATATTTGTATTTTTGCAGTTTAATTAGAATAAACCGACCTGTGTGATTAGGATGAAGAATCTTTTATCACAACTCTACTCCCATATTTTCAACAGGAGGTATCAAAGCACGTTTCTTTACTTCCCCATCTTTCACTCTCAATTGGGAATTCTCTGGAGGGGTGTATTATATGTCAGAAATAACAAGCACGGCGTCTCCTTATCTATTTGATGCTGTTTCGTGACTCACATTAAAGGTGACATTGAGGTGAAGACGTCATAGGTTTCCGTTTTACGCTGTTCCCTAAGGACCTTGTTAAGGGCAACAAACTTATTGACTTTCTCCAAAGAGGTAATATGACCCATTTATCAATGGAATAGTCCATAGCGATTTAACTTCAAAAGCAGTTTTTTTTTTCGTGGTAGAGCTATACAGCTATAAAATGTAGACGTAAAAAAAGTTAGAAAATATTCAGGTTTGTTGAAAAAGATGGGGGATTTTTTTTTAATGTTATGGAGTTATTTTTCTTGATAAAGTAAAATTTTATTGAGAGCGAGAGATTTCAGAAGTTTTTTCTTTATTTTTGTACAGTAAAATCCGGCGTATAACGCGCACCTATACTTTCAAGCTGCAACTTTTAAGTTTTAGGTATATTTGCCGTATAACACGCGCCCCCCCTTTTTTATGAAGAAACTGTAATTTCTTTTAAATAAACAGTATTTCGATGGATGAAGAAGCTTTATTTTTTTTTATGTTCATCTTTTTTTTTAAGCTTTATTTTTATACCCGGTGTATAACCCACACCCGCAAATTTCGAACTTACTTTTTGTGTTAAAAGTGCGTGGATTTTACGGTATTTAAACAATGTTGTGTGAGATGATTGGGCATTTTGAAAGCCTTCTGATACCTTAGGTATATATCGTTATATAAATACATTTGGCTGCCTCCATATGAATGTATAGTTTTCTGCATTTCTCAAATAAAAATTTAATCTTTTTTTCATGTGTTATAACAATTGGCTTGTTTGAAGCTTAAGATATAATTTTATCATATAAAATGCATATTAAAAATACGTATTTTAGTATGTTAATAAAATTATTATTTTAGAAGATTATGAATTTTTTATATACATCGTGTAGGATAAAAATGTGTGTGTGTATTTAAAGCTTAGTATTACTTAGAAAAATAAATATTATTATTATTTAAAAATTATTGATCTGATGTGCGAGAAAAGTAAACCAATTTTCAATATTTGAAAATTTCAATAAATAAATTAAATATCAATAAATAAATTTCTCGAAGGAAAATAAAAGCATAGGTATTTAGCTAAAATATTTTAAGGATTTATCGTATCGATTCTAAGATAATTTTTTGAATAAGGCGAAATTTACTATGTTTCAAATCTGAAAAAAAGAAGAGAGAACTGAAAATAAGCATAAACATAATTGAAATCGAATTTAATTATTTTAGTATAATTAAATGAAACACGACAGAAAGCTACTTGAAAAAGTTTTATATATATAAGGACAGTTTAATGTTAAGTCTTCAAGCCTTTGCATCTAAAATAAATAAACAGGTTCTTGGGGGGGGGGCGGCCCTAAGTGAATGCAATTTGAAGATAAGTTTTTTAGAGCCTGGGGAAAAAAATATGGTTAGAAACAAGATTTGAAATTAAATGGAACTTGAAGCGGAATTGGTAGATTTAGCTATCATATACATAATTAATAGAAGAATGTGTTATATCATAAAAGCAAAAAATGTGGTTTTTGTCTTTTATCAATAGTTGAATTTGATACCGTTAAATTCAAATTTATAAAAATAAGTTTTATCCTGTTATTTTTGTGATAATTATGAGCTTATTAAAAACGTTTTTAAAAAATACAAAATAAGTAATTAATTTCAAAAACTGGTGTTGCAATTTAGACAAAATCTGTTCATTAGGTTTTACTTTTTCGATACGAGATTTCTTAATCATCAAATAACTATCTCTGTAATTTCAGTCTCTCTTTAAGTCATTTTATATGTTTGAAACCGGTTTAAGGTTGCTCCAAGTTCCCAAAGTATTAAGGAACTTGCTTCACCCAGTTAAAGTAGTTCTTTTCGAAAACCGTTTATGAGGCCCTAAATAGGTACCTTAGAAGGACCTCAGGTTTGATTTTAGAAATTCTGCTCAGATAGTCATGCTCATCAAATAATCGTGGATTCGACACTTTTTTTTTTGCCAACTTCTAAGTGACCTATTTGTAACTTGTGGATATAAATATTTCGAAGGAAGTTATCGTGCGAGAATTTTGAAAGTAAGGATTATGAAGAAAGAAAGAGTCAGAGAAAGAGAAGCTAATTTTATATTACTGTATAAATACAGTCAGACGTCTATTTAACGAAGTCGCTAAATCCCGAAAAAAGTTCGTTACGTGGAAAATTCTTTAAACAGAGATTTATCTTTTAATGTTCTTAAGCAACCCCATAAAACAAATTTTTAATTCTTAAATACTATATATTAATTGAAAAAAAGTAATTACTTATAAAAAATTTTGTAAATTGATATCTATTTGTTTCATAAATCTTACCCATCAAAAAGAAATTTGAAAGGAAAACAAGGAAAAAAAAAAACAATGTCCAGGAATACACTGTATTTTCAAATTTAAAAAATAAATTTATATTAAAGTTCATTAATTTTAATGATATTTTTTAATTTTAAGCATACACAAGGGATTTTAAATACACGTTATTTTATAAACAGTAATTTTAACAAAACACAATAACCACATGCTTCCCTAAATTTAATTAATTATAAAATTTTTTTTTTTTTTTTTTTTTTTGAGTTTTTTATTTGAAAAATTACTGCGATTGTATTGCTCTGGGTGAGTTAGGCACCGGGTAAAACCAGTTCAAAGCCGTTGATCAACCTAAAATGTGTTAAAAGAGAGAATCATTTGAAATGTCCAGAAAATGTTTTTAAAACGGAGAGAAAAAAATTGAATCACAGGAGAAAAAGCTCGTTAAATAGAAAATGTTCATCACTATTCGGAGATTATTTTACGAAGAAAATAGTAAAATGTTCTGGTTTCCAGGAAAAAATTCTCAAAATAGAAAAATTTTCTAAATAGAGGTTCGTAAAATGGAGGTCCAACTGTATTTTACAATGAGACAAAATATAATATTACTTTCATTTTTATATTAAATTTTAACATAACAAAAACATTTTTGTTATATTTTTATTTATTTTTATTAATACACTACTTTTGTTGAACTCTTAATTCTCATCCATTTGAATTAGAATAAAATATAAAGAACATAACTCCATCATCCCTTGCATTATGAAAAAAATAATCATCAGCTAAAAATTTATATTTTATTGGATGGAAACGAATTTAATACAGGTAAAAATTTTATTATGGTGGTAAAATATTGAAGTATACATCAACATCTAAAATTTTAGTTATGACATTCGAATTGCACTAATGATTTAACATGCAAAAAAAGGTGCATAAAAAATATATTGAATATGCAATGCAAAATATATTGAAAAAAATATTAAAGGGTGCACATTGTTCTCAAATAAATAAACAGTTTTACTCTTTGAATTCTATTCAAAGATTCAGTGTTTGCTTAAATTATGTTGAACTACTAATTTCAATGTTTTTCCTAAGAAAAAAAATGTCCTGTTTTATAATTAAATGACATCAGAACAATTAAATATTATTTCTAGCTTTTAAATCCGCTTAATTTATGGTGAGGGAGTATACTTAAAAAAAAAAGTTGTGATATCTTTTGTAAATAATTTTTTTTGAAACATTTCGCTTGCAAAATTAAATCTTCTAACATTATAAAATGCCATAATTATGGAGGAATAGGAATGTGCTTATTTGCGATGGTTTCATTTCAGATGCATGTATTACTGAACCAAAATATTCTCATTGCCAAGGTAATAAACATGTAGGCCAAATGACTTGTCACCTCGTCTAATATTTGATACTTCCGTCCTTTTGCTTTGTATAGAGCAGCGATACTCAACCTGCGGCCCGCAGAGCCTTTTTAAGTGGCCCGGTCATGACCCATTGCTCTAAAAAATTCAGTTATTTAAGAACAATGTATTAAAAATTTGGTGGGAAATTCTTTGACAAGAAATCAAATCTGTCAATTTTGCTGTCGAAGTCGTACGGCTGCGATTTGATATCTTTTTCTGTTTGTAACGGCTATGGTTAGTGATAACAGACAACAGTACAGTAGCGATAATTTTATGGGTGGAACAAATTTTTGACAATCCTTCATACCTTGCAAGCGAAAAATATTCGAACGGTTTGGAGGTTGACTGTTTTATAGTGAAAAACAAACATGGATCAGTGCTTGTTTGATTTGTCACGAAAGTGCGGCATTTAAAAATGCCAGTAAACAGGAATCATTTAATGACACTTTCCCTTCAAGATCTCATTCACGAAATGTAAATAGGCTTTGTTGAATATTCTCTGCAACAGCAACAAAGTGTTTTGTCAGTGATAATGTCACAGCAAGAACAGAGACATCCTATGAAGTTTGTTATATTATAGATAATTATATGAAACCGTTTACTAATGCAAAAATTAAGAAGTAGCGTTTCTTAAATTCTTTAATTTAGTGTTAGTGACAAAAATAAAAAATTATATATAAAAAATAGTAATTGAAAGAAGCAAAACAGGATTTATTATATTTTGATCAATTTTCCACATTTCAGATTTCCAATGTTATCTTGATCTTAAAGCATCCCCCCCCCCTGCGGGAAATAGCTGACATATGTGTGCGGCTCGCGTGATATGGCTGACATATGTATGCTGCCCAGCTGAAAAAAACGTTGAGTACCCATTAACTCGTCCTGGTACTGATGCAATAAGCTTCTGACATGTCACTACAGTGATTTCAAACCATGTTTTATGATTTGATATTTCTAGTTCTTTGTCATTTGTTAGAAGGTTATTCGACTCTCTTAAACGCCTTTCCAGTTCATCTCACAGATTTTCGATTACACAGATATCAGGACTTTTTGATGTCCATTTCGGCTGATGAAATATACCAAGATAATGGTTAAACCAGATTTGTACAGTTTTGATGCGATGGGGAATAGCATTGTCGTCCTGATATATTTCGTCACTGTCTGGAAATTGATCTTACATTAATGTTTTAACAACATTTTCTAGATGAGATTGAGTGCCGATTTAAGCTCATTTCGGGCCCTGGGTGCAAAAGATCTACAAAGCCCCTTGGCACTGGCGGATCGAAATTTATAACCAGAAAATCTGGTTAAACCCGGCTTATCTGGACCCCAGGCCCCTGAGCGCCCACCCTAAGCACCCAATGGATAAACCGGAACTGTTGCGATTGCTTATTTTCAGTTCTATAACCCTTCATAGTGATAAAGGGACAGAACCCACACACATTCCATCTAACCAAATGCTCCCCAGATCATTTATAGTTTACCTCCAGCCTGCACAACTGGTTGTTTGCAATCTGGAAGAAGAGCTTCATGTTGTTCTCGACGAATTCTTTGTCTGCCAGCATTTGTAAAATGGCTCTCATCGGTTCATGCAATTTTTTTTTCACATTTCTACGTCCCAGATTTTCTTTATTCCAAGAATAACGATATCCTTGATTTAAAGTTGACAAATAGGGTTTTCGTGTTGGTTGTCAACTTGCAAACCCAAAAAATTTAAGTTCTCTTCGTATTGTTTTGTGTGAAATCTTTGTCTCCGAGTTTAAATGGAGCTCCTCTGTAATTTGTAGAGATGTCAATCGCCTGCTTTCTCTGTTTTTCTCTACAATCTGCTTCAATTTCTCCACATCACGTTTTGTCATTTTCTTGGGTCTATGCCCTCTAGATGATGAAGATTTTGTGCTACTTTAAGGAGATATGTTTTATATATCCTTATTACGCTTCTGTTTGATATTCTAAGTTGTTTTGAAATTTCAGATACTTTCACGCCATTTTGTCACATAGAAACAGTCTGCTCTCTTTTAAACTCACTAATAGCTTTGGTTGATGACATCATAAAACAAAAACAATTAGTTTTATAAAGTTGAAACAATCTTAACTTAAAAGAATATAGTCGATTATTTTAACAAGTACATTTTCTAAGATATTAATAAATATTTTCTATAGTTGCAATTTAAGGAAGAATAAGAATAAAAATAAGTGGAAGGTGACATGTCATTTGGTCACTATGTTTACATACGTATTCACCAAATCCTTCCCTGCGTTTTTGGGAAACAGATTATAATTAGTATACTCTTAGTTATCGTACAGCTATCCAAAATACTTCATCAGTTATCGTCAAAAACCTATAACGAGTGAATCAGAGACAATAAATGGAATACAGAAAGAATTATTTGATACATTTTAATCCTTTCATAAATTATATATATATATATATATATATGTATGCTTTGTTAGAAATTACCAGTATGAACTATTATTAGAAAGTCACTCTCGACAGTTCTGTAATTGTAATTTTTTCCATTCATTAATGGATATTATGCATAAAACAATCCGAAAAACAATTAACCTTCTTTTCAATAATGGAAAACAAAAATTAATGAATTTTTTAAAAAAAATTTAAACGTGTATTCTCTCTTATACGTATGATATATGCTGAGGTATTCTATCAATCGAAATATTTTAATTACATTTTTTTTTCATGAGAACCTTTTTTCTTCAAGCATTATCTGTTGTGAATTTTTATTAAACTTTCATAAACTGAGCTTAAATTCCCACTAAAGATCCCACTATCTTTGTGATTAAACCTTGGGTAAATTTAATCTTGTGACTGCGATGTAATGAAAGGAAATATGCTAATTAATATTGAAAATAAATCTAGCTTAATACGAGTTATTCGTTTGAGTTCGTAACTTAGAGTTATAAAATGAAATATATTTAATCATATGTATTAAATTAAACAGTATTTTTAAATTAAAAAAAAATTTAAATCGTTATTTTAATATTATTTTACTAAGGGTGCAAGTACATTTTAAGGTATCCGACTACGTTCGGAACCATGATTTTAAAAAAAGCACAAAAATGGATAATTTTCATGATATTTAGTGTCACTTAGATTAGACTACATGTATAAAATTGTTTTAAGGACATTTTGACAAAAAAAATTTATTTAAATACTATATTTTGGCAAAAAATTAACTTAGAATAACCTTTTTCAAAATGCTCTCCTTTTATAAAAAAAGCTTCTAAAATAATAATATTTTGTGTGTGTGTGTGCTTATGTAAAGTAAAGACTTCTCCAGAGAGTTGAACTATTTTTTTTGAAAAATTCACATTATTTTCAGAGTTACAACCAGTTAAAATAATTATTGGCGTTTTTTTTTAAAAAAAATTCTCCCTCTGTTGTCGTAAAACATGGATAAACCCACTTCTAAGTTATGTACTTCAAAAATTCTAGTTGAGCCTCCGTACAGAGGTCTGAGCTATATACAGGCAAAATATTATAATAGAAGCATTTTTCACAAAAAGAGAATATTTTGAAAATTGGTCATTTTATGTCCATTTTTTGTCAAAATATTGTACTTAAATAATTTTTTATTGTAATAATATTCTTAAAACAATTTTATATACATTTTCTAATATAAGTGACACTAAATACCAAAATCACGGTTCCGAACGTAGTCGGATACCTTAAAAGATTTACAAGAAAAAACATGGTGAAGGTATCTTCGCACCGTAATAGCGGAGATTCTTCTCCCTGAGGCTACAAAGTTGTCTGCCACAAACTGCGGCCCAGTTGTGGTTCTCTTTCGGGCCGAACGAGATAGAAAACAGTTTTCTGCAGGTGTTGGAGCTTGTGGTCGGACTGGAACATGTCTTCTGGACACAGAATTTTTGGATTGATATTGATTCCACAGTTGTTGAACCACACTGCGAGACACATTGAGACGGCTAGCAGCATTCAGCCTGTGACAACCCCATTTCCATCCATCCGAGCATTGATAGACTGTGCTGATTTGTGTCAAGGAAACTACCAACAGCAGTTCAAAATCAAAAAAAAAAAAAAAAAAAAAAAACAACTTACTCATAAAACTACGAAAACTTGATATTTGCACATTTTTCTCTCATATATACCTGTTCTTTTCTATAAAATAAAAGTGGAAGCCATCGTTTTTGCATAAATTTTTCAAAGTTCCTTATTATTCATATAAACTATAAATTTTATTGTTACTATCATTTTTTTTATCGTGAGCTTCGGAAAACATGTTGTACCTTAACTTTTGGAGGACAGTGTATAACGCAATATAGAGTAATATAAATCTTTTAAAGAAAGATCAATGAATTGTATGTCTATAGATTCAAATTTCTGATATTTAACTAAAATTCTGTAAACATTAAACATCAAGCATCTAAAACATTAAATATCTAGTGTAGTATACAACAAAATATACCAAAAAATGAACATAATATCTACATTTATTTCATACTTTAAAATAATCTAAGAAAATTATTTTCTTATCGACTATCGACAACACTTATTTGCATGATTAAAATTCCAAAAGTCAAAGTACATCCAAAAGAATTCAGCAACAAACTTTTATCCACACGTAAAGTATCCCACACAGTTATGTATATAGGTTTCATCTTACTTAAAGCTTTTATTAACATCAAACGTTGTACACTTTGAGGATTTATAACAATATTTTTTAAGAGTTCTTCTCTGTATAAAATCTGAAATACGACTGCGGCATCTTCCATAGAAGTTGGTACATCGGATATTGATACAATAAGCCAAGTAACTGCTGCACCACAATAAAAACACGTAAGAATAGATTCTACTAGGTGATGTACAATAGCATAACTAGCAGAACCAGTAGATCTTAAAGCCAGTCCTAAAGATATATACATTTCTGTAAAAAACTTGCACAAGATTAGAAAGATCGATATTTTGATACTGTCGTTAAAAAAAATGCAGCATTGCCTAATCAAACTGAACGTTTTAAAATTAGAAGCCAATGAGGTACTTGAATGTGTTTTCATAATAATTTCGCTTTGAAATCGGATACATCTGGACAACTTTTTGCTGAAATATATGTAAACAATGCTTAAAAGTGACAAAAGCAGGAATTTCTCTGAAAAATAAACAATCATGCCCATAAACATAGCCATGGTTCGAATCAATGGATATTCTGGCATCATATATCCTAATAACCAAAATTTACCATGACTGCCACCGTAATTTTCGGATAAAACACCCAATAAAACCACGACTGAAAAAATGACAGGTGAAAGAAATACAATAATTATAATAGTGTGTATAAAACATTTTTGATTTTTATTGCAGTCTTTCTCTTCTTGACTTATTTTCTTAATGTGCCGCAGAAAGTTTTGGAATTTTGGTATGCTTGTTTGAAATTGATGCCACAGCAAGACAGGAAGTATTAAACAAAAAATATCTCCAACTAAATGCTTAGAGATTCTTTTGAATGACATAAAAACAGCTGCTGTACCATAAAAGAAAGACAAATATAGGATAATCGTTGAGATATTGAAGAATTTTTTCAAAAATAAAAGCCTTGTATTTTCCGTTTTGCTTTGATAGCACATAATTCCCAAAATTCGCATAATACGTAAAAGCCAGGTATCATATTGCAGATTAACTGATTTTGTATGAAGTTTTTTCGAATAAATATTTATTTCACTTTTTTGAATTTTTTCCAGCTTATCCATTTTATGAAAACGGTCGAACTAAAAGAACATTATATTGATTAAAATTGTCATTTGTGCTAGAGATATAATATATCTTAATATTTCAATTTCTCTCTCTCTCTTTAGAAAAATAGACCATGAAAAGTAATAATTATAGCATTATATGCCTTATATTGAATTATATAATTACTTCACAAAATATATAGTTAAAAACTTTATATTTTACCTTATGTAATATTTCCTGAGACTCCACAACTTTATAGAAGGTATAATTTTTAATACTGGTACTGAGAGATTGACCGATGGATTAAAACAATTATCTGATTACTTAGCTAAATTTCTAATGCTTTATAGAAATTGTCAAATGGTTTCAATAAACTTTTTTGTATTGTTGTCACTTGTTTCATGCGCAAGCAAAAGAAAGTGCCATTAAGATTGTAAGGCCATTTTATTTTCATCAATGTCAGGTTATTTTTTTTTTTTTAAATGGTTCCTTTTTAGGAATAGCAAGTGTGAATAGATAAACTTAATGATACGCTTTTCGTCCTTTTGAAGAAAGTATGGAATCGATATTTAAATGATTTATCCATGAAAGATATTTTTTATTCGAGTATTAACTTTTTAAAAATTATTTTTCAATTATAAGATGAATAACTAATTCTATTACTTACGAGTATGTTTATTTTATTCGATAAAATAATCAATCTTCGTATGTCATTAATACAAAGATTATATTTCTCTCTATGATCGATACTTGCCTGAACTTTTCTTATTTTATAAAATACTTTTTAAATAAACAAATTTTCAATTAAACGGACATTTTGAAAAATTATATTCTTCATAGTATTTTTTTCAATACACTTGTTACGTTTTAAAAATATGATTTTGAAAAGCGTATAAATCAACAATATTTAGTGGTGGCCACGGTAGTCTAGTGGTTGAGGTCATGTGGCCGGTGTCTCATGAGTTCAAGCCCAGTGCCGCAGAAGACCCGTCGTGTAGAGGAAGGCCAACGGGAGGTCTCAAATGTCCTCCCGTCCAGCTACACGAGGGCTTTTGGTGACGGACCACGTAATTTTGAACCATGGTCCGTCGCCAAAAGCCCTCGTGTAGTTGAACAGTGCGACGTTAATATTCACTCACTCACTCACCCCCGTTGGTGTAGTGGGGAAGTTAGGAGGGAGGTGCCAGTTCAGGTTTCATCCTCGTCACTTGATCATGGCCCTTGAATAGCTGAATAGTGTTATTTTAAGGTATCCGACTACGTTCGGAACCGTGATTTTAAAGAAGTGCATAAATGGATAATTTTCATGATATTTAGTGTCACTTAGATTAGAATACATGTATAAAATTATTTTAAGGCTATATTTTGACAAAAAAAAATTAATTAAATACAATATTTCGGCAAAAAATTAACTTAGAATAAACTTTTTTCAAAATGTTATCCTTTTGTCAAAAATGCTTCTATTATAATAATATTTTGCCTGCATACAGCTCAGACCTCTGTTCAGAGGCTCAATTATGATTTTTGAAAAATTCACATTATTTTCAGAGTTACAACCAATTGAAATATTTATCGGCGTTTTTTTCTTAAAATTTCTCCCCTCTGTTGTCGTAAAACATGGATAAACCCACTTCTAAGTTATATATTTCAAAAATTCTAGTTGAGCCTCTGAACAGAGGTCTGGGCTACATACAAGCAAAATATTATTATAATAGAAGCATTTTTCACAAAAGGAGAATGTTTTGAAAATTGGTCATTCTATGTTCATTTTTTGTCAAAATATTGTACTTAAATAAATTTTATTGTAATACTATTCCTAAAACAATTTTATATACATTTTCTAATCTAAGTGACACTAAATATCATAAATATTATCCATTTATACGCTTTTGCAAAATCACGGTTCCGAACGTAGTCGGATACCTTAATATTCATTTACTACTTGTTTGATATTTAGTGTCATCTTAATACATTTTTAATGCGACTTTTTTTTAAAAAAAAGGAAGAATATATATATATATATATATATATATTCAATGTATTCTCCCTTTATGGAAAACGCTTCAATAGCAATAATGTTTTGCCTAAATATTTCTATGACTTCTCTACATAGCCAGAATTTTTTTAATGAATTCACATTATTTTTGAAGTTTCTATCAATCGAAATAATATAACCAGTGTTTTCTTTTAAAACATTTATCTACTATGATATGTTAAAGTATAAGTAAATCCAGTTCGAAATTATGTATTTCGAAACTTCTACTTCTGGTACATAAGAACGATATGTGAAAAATATTTCTACCTAATTTTATCTAAATACATGCCAATTCTTTGAGTTATTACATTTTAAGAATTATAATTTTTCTAAAAATATAGTTTTTCAGAAATTGGACTTAAGGATAAAAATTTACGTAGGAAACAAAAATAAGCCATAATTTTCAAAAAGTATTTTAATGTGTTTTTAAATATAGGCAAGTAAAAATGTTTTTCAAAGTAAAAAAAAAAATGAATGTTTATGGTTTCGAAATATCAAATTCAGGTTATTCTTTAAAATCGTTTCACATCCAGGGCTATGGAGTTGGAGTTATAAAGTCGGAATCGCAGTCAGACAGATTTTGGATTAAAAGGAATCGGAGCTGGAATCGCTAAAAACATGTCGTCTCCGACAACAGTTTTTGTTGGACAGTTTGAATTTGAAGGGAAATTAAAGTGAATTGAGAAAAAATATTTTATGACAAACTGAGTTATTTTTGTTTATTGACTATATACATAAATAAATATTTAGTTAGTTTTTATGTTATCAACAGAAGAATGTGATGTTTGTTCTTTTGAAAATGGGAAGGTTTATTGCAGAAGGATTAGAGTAATCAAATCAAGACAGTCAGACTGCAGACATTGCAATTTGCAGAGTGCAGATTTTGAACAATATTTATATATTTTTGAAAAGAGATTGAGACAAAACGAATACAAACAAAGAACGAAGAGCCTTAAGATATAAAAATGAAAAAAAAAAAAAAAAAACAAATAAGATTTCAACAAAGCCCTTGAAGAATTAGAAAAATATGACAGCACTTATAAAACTCCTCTTTTCGAGTGTATACAAATCTATCCTGAAACTTTAAAAGAAGTAGTCATAACAGCAACAGCTTTTCCTCCTACTCAAGTTAGTATGGAAAGAGTATTCCAAGCTCTAAAGTTTATTAAATCGAATCTACGGTTCTCTAACAGAGGAGATCTAGCCCAGGGGTGGCGAACCTTTATGGATCTGCGTGCCATTTTTTCTGAAGAAATGTTTAATGAGGTATAGACGTGCCATCAAATAATTTTGAAGGGGTTATTGGAAAAATAATAAAACTAAATACTAACAACTCAAAAATATTTATTTACTACGAAAAAATAAATTTTTGCACTGTATTGAAGTAAATGTTTTCGTTATACGCGCGCGCGTGTAATTCAAATTAAAGTAACATTAGTGTGATTTCTATTACAGATTAGATGACAAATAACTTATATTAGGATTGCAAGACAATAACAAACGAGTGTGTTCCCCCCCGCACCGTGACCGATCATTCGTTATTTTTCTTAATACTTCACAGTGAACTTTGTTATTTTGAACTAAAATGCAAACCGTTTTGATCGGTGGCGTGCCCTTGGTTCGCCATCCCTGATCTAGCCGAAGCTATACTGTTTCTTAGAAATTATTAATGCCAGTTTATTTCCATTTCGAAATAAAAGTTAATTAATATTAATAATCTTTTAAGCTATCAATTTTTTTCTGTATCACTTGTTTATATTTAAAAAAATAAGCTGTAACACATATGTATATGTTTACATATATATATATATGAAGGAGTCGGAATCGTTAAGTTTAAAAATCCAGGAATCAGGATCAGAGTCAGTCATTTTCCTTACCGACCCTATACCCATGGTCACATCAAAATGTTTATGATTCCATGTCTACGTTTTTTAGTTTCAAAAGAAATGCATTTTTAGAAAGCTAAGATTTCAAATATTTCATTAAAAACATTTTCTGCAAAATTCAGGTTTTTAACGTAATCATACCTTAATAATATTTGTCGAAAATGTAGAAAAAAGATAGCCCAAATGGAAAAACGAGACTGAATTCTCTTAAAGAATCCTTCAGAAATAATATATTGAATGAGATATTTTAATACCATATAGAATAGGATTATAATTATGATTCTAGTTCATAAACTTGCAAAAACAAAGTGTTAAGAGGTAATATTGAATCTAAGTCAATTCTTAGATATAACTTACTTCTCAATATATTTTAAAATTAGAAGATTTGAATTACACAAGTAAATGGTAAGCGAGAAAAATTTTGGTGTAGGATAATAATTTAAGACGACAT
>BMAV01010420.1:483825-512564 GCA_019973955.1 Trichonephila inaurata madagascariensis
AACATATATATTAAATGAAAAAAAAAAAACAATTCTCCAAAATATTTTTAATTTTAATCATTTATTTCTAATTAAACTAATTATTAAGTTACTTATAATAAATAATATAGTAATTATTAAATTACTTATAATCATGCTCGCATTAAAGAAAACGAAGAACACATATCTCATGAATACACTATAACTTCTTGAATTGTACGTAAGTTTAGTAGAATTAAATATTGGCATAATGTTTCAAACATATGTTTATACTTTATTCTTTTTAAATTGTTGGGAAATTTAATGTACTTTTATTTCTATAAATAATTTAATAAAATATATAAGTATATATATTTAGAAATCGAATGGAAGTGATAATTCTTTTTATCTATTGAGAGAATAGAGTAAAAAAAAATGTTAATTTATTATCAAAGAATAATTAGTGAAAAGTATAGGAGGGTACTTTTATTAAAGTTGATCAAAAATTATAAAGTACAGTTGGACCTCAATTTAATGAATTTTTCTCTTTCCCCAATTAAAATGAAGGCACCCCCCTATGTAATGAATAAAAACCCCCGAATTAAGGAATTATTTCAACAGCCAAGATTCTTTTTTTATTAGTTTGCATTAGAAAAAAATGGATTTTTTTTTCAAATTACATATCCTTTTTGTCCGGAATAGAAAGACTTTCCTTGTAAGCAGCAAATTTTGAAAGGAAAGGGTGCAGACCCTTATTAGACTATACAAGTTCAGATGAGTTATGAGTGTAACCTATCGTGTGAGTTTTAAATAGGACAGGAAATTATTTTCTTATCTCATTCCATTCCACAACACAGGGGGATATCTTACGATTTTAACGATATTGCTACATTTGACTATTTGTGACTGACTATTTGTGCAACTGATGCTGAGAAAATTATTCATCTGTGAGAACTATGAAAATATACCTTATGCAGCAGGATGTAAATGAAGCAGTATTTTCTTCTTTGCATAAAGTCAAAAAAGAACTACCTATTTCGAGTCAGGAATCAAAAAGGTTGTCAAACATCTGTTAGTATTTTAAAATTTTCAATTAACTGGAATAGGGAATATAAAATTTTTTAGGGAATAAAATTTTCAATTTAATTCCCTAATTTAGTTGTTGAATAAAAAGTGTGTTGTTTCTAACTATGGTTATTTTTTGTGTAATTGCTTTTTATAGAATTTCCTAAATGTAAGTGCACAAAAAAAAGTATTTTGTTTGTTCTCCTATATGATGAATAACCCCGAATTAACGAGCAAAATGCTTGGTCCCAATCAGGGATGTCTTAAGGCAGGGGCCAGGGCCTTGGCCACAATGAGGGTCTCGCAATAGCGTAGTTAGTCCTGAGTGGGCCCTGAATAAAAAATTTCTTGAGGGCTCTTTTTAGGCTCCTTGACATTTTACGATTTTTTCCTTACACATACTGGGGCCCCTGTTGCTTGAGGACCCCGTATCACTGATACGGCTGGTATGGTGATAGCTACGCCCCTGGGGCCTCATCTCGTTCTCGACTCAGCCTTAAGGTATCCGACTACGTTCGGAACCGTGATTTTGCAAAAGCGCATAAATGGATAATTTTCATGATATTTAGAGTTACTTAGATTAGAATACATGTATAAAATTGTTTTAAGGACATTATGACAAAAAAATTTATTTAAATACAATATTTTGGCAAAAAATTAACTTAGAATAACCTTTTTTCAAAATTTTCTCCTTTTATAAAATTGCTTCTAAAATAATAATATTTTACTTATATAGAGTAAAGATTTCTCCACAGAGTCTGGACTATTTTTTTTTTTGAAAAATTCACATTATTTTCAGAGTTACAACCGATTGAAATAATTATCGGCGTTTTTTTCTTAAAATCTCTCCCCTCTGTTGTCGTAAAATGTGGATAAATCCACTTCTAAGTTATATATTTCAAAAATTCTAGTTGAGTCTCTGTACAGAGGTCTGAGCTATGTACAGGCAAAATATTATTATAATAGAAGCATTTTTCACAAAAGGAGACTATTTTGAAAATGGGCCATTCTATGTTCATTTTTTGTCAAAATATTTTGTACTTAAATAATTTTTTATTGTAATACTATTCTTAAAACAATTTTATATACATTTTCTAATCTAAGTGACACTAAATATCATAAATATTATGCATTTATACGCTTTTGCAAAATCACGGTTCCGAACGTAGTCGGATACCTTAATCACATCATGATTGGAAAAAATTTTAAGGGTCAAATGTTTTTTCCGGTTGTATTCTCTGAAAAAATGAGAATTTCAGACGATATGTCAACTGGCTACATATGATGACCACTGCCCATGTATAGGCCTAGACTTACCACCATGCACCATAATTACTCCTTCAGTCAAAAAGCGGCATTCCGTCGACATGTCCGTTTGTGCCATTGTAAGCTATGTAAATTTTCTGTTTCGGGTTATTGTCAGTACGAGTATTTGACAATGTATGTTATGTACTGTCGACTTTTAAGGGTCGTAAGTGGGGCTTACATTTGTGTAGGGGCCCAGGACCTACTTTTGCGACGGGTCCATCAAAAAGTCCTAAGACGTCCCTGGTCCCAATAGATTCATTAAATCGGTGGTCCGACTGTATTATACTTATTAATAAAATTAATACATCTAATTTAAAGTTTGTGCAGCTATAATTAAATATTTATGATTTTTATGTGTATTTCTTTCATAAATGTATTTGCATAATTGAAACATCCGATGCAAATCCATTTTGAATGGTAGTAATTTTTATCATAATTAACTGTCTCTCCTCTCGATTAAAAAAGTGTGAAATTGACCTTTTGTGCGTGAATTCACATGGAGATTCCTAAATGGGTGGAGGGCAAAGGGTATGTGTTGGTATTTTGAGCAATTCATTATTACTTCGTTTAGTGTTGTGCAAGTGTTATAAGCAGGTGCGTGTATTTTCGAAGCTGATAATAAAGATAAATAACATATCTCTGAAAACAAGAGTCTTACTCAAAGCAATCAGATTATAAAGTTTCTAGAAATTTATGATGACTAAATTTAAAGCTAATAAAGGAGCAAATATCGGTTAAAGAAATAAGCAACCCAAATATTTTTCAATTTTATTGCTTGATAAAACAAAAACCTCCAAACTTCTAATAGAAAAATAATGTGTAATTTCTTAAGATTGCATGTCATTTTCATATTTGACTCTTTCAAACTGGTTTTTAAATCAGTTCTAAACTGTACCGGTAGAATGAGCACATTTATCAATCAAATTTGAATGAAAATAGAATTGACTTCATTATAATTTTTGATTTTTACGACCAGGAAAAGGTACACTTTTCTAATGGAGAGAAAGCCACTTTCTGTTTTGCTGAGCAATAGTTAATATTCATCACAAAATTACTTGAAGTTTAATAATAGCTTGACTCTCATTAGAGTTGTTCAACAAGTTATTGAGGTTGCATATATATGAATTTATAATTGAATGTAAAACAAAAGATTCCGGTTAATTTGGTTTGGTTTGAAGGATAGTTAGTTTTATTAATGATTTTGAGCTATGAGATATCGAAAATGGCAACTAATACCCCCCCCCTCTACTTTTATAAATAAAAATTTTAAGAACACATTTTATGATTTTATAGTAGTTTTATACATATATCTGTTGAAAATTACTTTTTTTTCTTTCTTAACATGTTTTTATATATTCTTATTGTTACTAACAGGTCATTATCCGAAATTCGTTATGTACAGCCTTATCAATAAATTAAATAATAAAGAAAAATAAGTATTCAGATAGAATTCTACTCAAATAACTTTCCTTTGTTATTGATAATTGTTAGATATTCCTTATCATAATTCCTTTAATTCTTTCAGTTACTAAAAGTAATTAAGATTTTTAAATCTATATATTCCTATTTTGCAGAGAAATCATTTATATATAATTTTACTGGTATTTTAATGGAATTATGGAACAATTAGAATAGTGATTTACTTTCAGATGATATTTACAATATAAAAATAGTTATGATTTACAACGTTTTCATCCTATGGGAATTAATTTTTATTTTAAAATAATTTATACTAGTTGCTGTAGTAATTCAAATTGTTTCAAGATGAATGAGAAATTGATTTGATATTTTCAAGATAATGCTGATAACTTTAAAGACTACACAGTAACCTAAAAATTTCAAATATACCGATTTTTTTTTTTTTTTCAATTTTCTTGTGGCCCATATCATTGGGAAGCTTGCATCAAATTTCAGATCAGATAACGAATTAGTTTTTATGATATTTGTGAAGTTTTCTAAGTTTAGGTTTTGGTTTCATTTTAAAATATTTTTTCATTCTTAAATTGAATTAATTAAAAATATTTTTAAACACAATTAACTCTTTCAGTGTGAAATGGTTATTAATTTCAATTTTCATTACTAAAATCATTTCAGCTTGATTATGTTTTGAGTTTCTTGAGTTTTCCTAGTTACTTAATTAAGATTGATTTTAAGGCCAATTTTTGTGTTTTAAAAAAATAATTTATATAACTTAGAAGCTTTTTGATTAATTTTAATGCTAAAAAAATGCCACGGCCAAAGCTTTCTTTTCTTTCTGATACTGCAATAAGACTTCCGAATACAAACATTCTGACTACAAGTACATATTATAATATTATATTATGGCATTTCTTTTTTTTTGGGGGGGGGCGACTTTAAAATTTGCTAAACTTTTCCAATTTAAAACTAAAAACATTAAATTTTATCCACAAACCTGGTGATTTTTTACTTAAGTTAGTATCACTCTTATATAGTACATAAATTCTTTGTGTTTCAAACTTTTGTGAAAATATTTTGTTAAGATTAGGCTGAATAATCGCTCGTCGTAACAAATATTATCAATATTATGAAAAATGATATTTCGAATTAAAAAAAAGTTTTATTCATTACTAATTAACCCTCCAAGCGGTCTGCACGTAAAATTCCGCCATTACAGAGATGCTTTTTCTGCCTTCAAGCAAAATTCCCAGAAGCGGCCGAGCCGCATTCTTAAAGATACGGCTCAACCGCTTTTAAGAACCCCACCTGAAAGCAAAAAAATATGTGCGGTGCATTTTTTGAAGCATCTCCAGAATGGCAAGACTTTAAGTGCAGACCGCTTAGAGGGTTAAAGTAGTGTTTTGATATAGAACACAAGTTGGAAAATAATATATTAGAAAATCAGATCTTTACAGGCATTATAGGTTTTTATTTTATGCTTGAACAAACTTTAAATGCGTTTTTCTGATAATTTTGAAAAAATGTAGGTGTTTTCTAATCCCTAAGGCGTTTTTTGTGTTCAAGATAGAGTCTTGAAATTTTTTGTAGATACTGTCAAACGTATGTTTTATAAAAGTTAGTATGGATTTAGGTCTGAGATCTCTAGTTATTTTTTAAAAAATGGTAAAGTCAATATTTTAAAATTTTTTGTTTTTTCTAGATTTAGCTAGAAAAACAATTATTAAAAATCCACTAGAGAACAGATTTTTGTATCTGTACAAGTTTTTATTCGCAATAATTTATGAAACATAAATCACTTAAAACGACTAAAAATTTTTAAAAATGGAGCATTTTATAAGAGTTTGAAAAAACTTAAAAAATTCTTAATTTTTTAAAATTGTAAAATAATGGCTGGTCAAACTGACTTTTTGCTTTCCGAATCAACTTAATAATATAATCTGAATATAAAACATAAGTTATTTTTATTGTTACTGTCTTCAAAAATTTTTTTTGAAAAAGGGTGTTATGTATTCTTAAAAAATATTCTTCTGGAGTTTTCTTGTAATATTTTTCAATGTAGTGACAATATTTCGGTGTGGTATGGCATGGACTGAAATTAGAGTTAATATTTCTTTCTGTCTCTTTTAATGGGTGTTTTTTACTTTTGTTCGTGGTCATACTGGAATTTTTGGAAACGAAAGATCTGATTTCTTGGTTAAATCCGCAACCAAGCGGGGGATTGAAATAATGGTTAATATTCCAAAATTGTTTTAGAAGAAAAAACCGAAGAAAATATTATCACTCTTTGGAACACTCAGTACACGCAATCAGCTCACTCTCTTCTGACAAAGAAATTTTTTCCGACCATTTCGCAAAGACTACCCCTGCATGATCACTTTCTTACAAATTATAAAATCCCACAAATTCTTACTGATCATGGTAATTTTAAAGTGTACCTCAACAGATTTAACCATTTCATTTTCAAACTTTGAGACTGTAATGTTGGTGTTGAGCAAAGTGTTGAACATCTTATCCTTTTTTGTTCAAAATTTGAGAAAGAAAGAAAATGCCTAAAAGTTAAACTGCGTGCTCTTAAAATCAACTGGCCTCCTAAATTTTTTCAGCTTGTTTCAAGTAAAGCTTAGTTTAGGTTATTTTGTATCTTCATTTATTTGATTTTGTAAATTTTTCATTTCTATGTTTTTGTAATTTGATTGTATTGGTTTTGATACGTAATTGTTTTATTTTGTATTGTACTTCTTGTTTTTGTAACTTTTTTGTTTTTGTTGATGTGTAACATCTTTCCTCTCGGTTGCTGGATATTTGTTGGGAGTGATTTCGTGAAAAGAGACGAATGTGTGTAACAGGATGTGACGTAAGCGCGCGCTACTTGATTCGACCAATGAGAGTGCGTGGCTGTGTCTTTTTGCTACCCTCGCATGGGGGTCCAACTCTAGTAGCCATCAAGCACTCGAGCGCTTGACTCTAAATAATCCGTTAGTCACGATATTGGGGGACATAAGTGCCGCAGAATGCTTATTTGAAAATGGACAAACAGTGATTTCGGTAGTCGTATACATTTCTTCGAATCAAACGGTTAAAAAAAATTAAAGATTTCCTGCATTTTGTACTTTTACCATATAACGAAGGTGGTTCCGCAATTTTAAAAAAATTATCAATCGCTTCCCATGATTTTGAGTGGTGATTTTAACTGACTTCAGTGTGCCAAAAGCTGAGCCGCTCATAGCTTTTATGAATGATGAACTCAAGCTCGAAATGAGCACAAATTAGAATGTTTCGACTGCTAACAGTGGTACTGTTATTGACGCTGTTTTTCAACGGTTTTTAAATACTTTGAAATCACAAGTATATGTGTCATATTTTAGTTATCATAAGTCTATTGTCTCCACTCTTCCCCAAATTGAACAAGAATAATTATTTTTGATAAAATATTGCATTACTCCTTTTGTTAATTAAATACAATTTTCATTAAAGATATAATTATTCGATAGAAAATTATTTCCAATCCTACCCGCGCGCGCGATTTTTTCATATTTTTTTCAGGAAAAAAGTTAATATTGCGTATTTACCATGATAACATGTCAGATGTTACACATCATATGTGACTAATGTAAGACTCTTTTTTTTTATTTTATTATTTCGTATCTGTTATTTTGTTATTTACTTGAGAAAATAAGAATTTAAAATATAAAACACAAAGTTTAAGATGTTTTGAAAAGGAGTATTATTAAATATAAATTTGCTCATTTAAACATGTTGCGGAATTGGACTAAATGCGATTTATCAGGATAATTTCTGATTAATTAATTTTACGCACAAAATTATCCAAAACTTTCTTTTGATCGTTTTAAATGTACATGTAAAACCATTCTTCAAATTTTATCCCAAGGAATTTCCCCTTTGACATTAATTATTTTTTTTAAAAAAACCCTGTTTAAAACCCCCCCTGGAGCTGTTTTTATTGTTGATAATGTTTCTATTTATTTATTTAAACTCTCTTTTGAAAATGAATATATAAGAAACGCAAGAATTTATTCTTTAGTATTTGAAAGAATGTTGATGCAAATATCTTAACATTTGCTTATACTTTTATTAAATAGATGGCGCCACGAAATTCTCTGTAACAGGAAAAATGTGACAAGGAGAAAGAGATGTGAAGAGCATCAAATAAAAACTTCTTAATCTTTTCACACAAACCCATACACAAAACCTCAAATCTAAAAATATGGAAATTTAAGAAATGTCACATGTGTTGAATATTTTAAAAAGAATATATATTTTTAATGTGCCATTTAATTTTTGAACATAAATAAAAAAATTTACACTTATTTATGTAATCGCGAGCGAAAAAATTGTATCACATATTAAAACTAAAAAAAAAAAATAAACGAATAAGAATACAAAGATAAATAAATGTTTTCAAGTTAGATCTCTGAAGTATTACATACATAAAAATTTATTTAAAGAAATTGAGAGTAAAAGCTCAAAAATTTTAATGTTTCCAAAATTTCTATTTAAAAAAAAATGAATCATTCTTAAAATTTGTGCTTTTAAGTGAAACAGTTTATAGTTAATTTCATGAAATATTTACGAATATGTGAAAAAAAAGCTTAAAATGAATAAAATTAGTAATGTTTTAAGGACTATAGAAATGAGTAAAGTTAAATATATAAGAATACAAATTAGATTTCAAGGATCTCCTATCAGTTGCTTAACGATCAAGTTTATATGCATGAAAAAAGATGTATTTCAATTCGGTTGCTATCAATCTGCATATACTTTTGAGAATTAACGTGGGTACACTGGAAAAAAGAAAAATCGATTAAGTAACATCAGTGGCGTAGCTAGGTTTCCAAGGCCCTTGTGTTAAAAAAAAATAAGGGCCCTATCTTGGTTGGACTTTATCAAGTAAAAAAAAGTAAAAATATATCAATATTTTAAAAATGCAAAACAACAATTTTTGCTTATTATCTTCCCTTTCTTGGTATTATTTGTGCTTAAACGCACCAGTGGGTCTCCTTTTTTTTTATCCCTAATTTCAGTTTTATATTTAATTCAATACATTCCGTATATGCTCGAGTACTTAGAGGCTGAAATTAGCTTACTATGAATAATATTGTTATTAAAAATAGAATGTAACGAGGAAGGAATTGCCTCTTGTCAGGGGTGTAGCTACCACTGTATCTGCCGTATCAATGATACAGGGCTCCCAAGCTACAGGGGCCTTAACATGTGTATTTTAAGTCCCATTATTAACAGGATTCCCATATCTAAAAAAGTTCCTCGAAGGAATTTTGATACAGAGTCCCAACGCCAGTGCTTCTTGTGTAGGTTTTTTAAGATGTAATAAGTATAAGATTTTTCATGAAACTTTCAAGTAACAGTTTTTAGAAAAATGAAAAATATAATATAAATAATATAAACTTTTCAAAAAGTAAAATTCGCAAAATTAAACAAACTGAAAGAATTTATGGGAATTCCGTACAAGTTCGAAGCTATTTTCAGCTGAATTATCATGTTTATAGTTATTTTGTAACCTTTTATATTTATATCTTAAAGTTGGGAGAAATTATCGCAAGTTCGGCTTGATTGGGGGTTAGGATCCAGGGGCCCCCCAGAGCTTGGTAGTAACTGGGCCACTGAGTAACATAAAATCAAATACAAAGTGACAAAGAAAAGCAAGAATGAATCTCGCGTTAGTAATAGTTCTAAGAACAATAATAGATTACAAAAGTTTGCAATTCAAAAACAATGTGATCCTTTATTATTGTCAAACTATATTAAATAATTATTAAATAGCTGAATATACAATCTACCAATTTTCTGTTATTTTTACAAGAAGTACTCGTTATATAAATAACTGAAATCATGAGACATCTAAGACTATCACGTTCAGATGTTTATTTCAGCTCTGTAGAGCAGTGGTATTCGAACTTTTTGGCATTGTATCCATATTTAGAACATTGAGGTAACATACCCATCCAAAAGTTAAAATAATTAATAATTTAATTCTAATTTCTCAAAAATTACAGTAGTATTAAATATCAAAAAGATATTAATTATTTCTTTTTATTTCATACAAAACAAGCATTGGTGTCAAAACAAGTACAATAAAAAGAAAATCAATTTTGTAATGATCAAATGTGTAACTGAAAATAATCGATTCGCGTTAATTACTTATAAAAGAAAATTAAAAACCATTACTTATCTTATTACAACCAATATTTATTATTACCAAAATTATACAAATATTTTAAAAACCAATATTTTTCTCAAAAAAGTTTGCCAATGATATATTTATATTAAATATTAAATCGATATTCGTCCCCTCTCTCACTCAATCACCAAATCTATTTATATTTTTTCCAACTTTAATTTATGTTAATTCATGTCTTTAATTTAACTAACATTAGTCTCAACGGACTAACTTCAATTTAAATTTTAATTAACATTAATCTAAATCATCTAACTAACTTTAATCTAAATCATTCAAAACTAACTTTAATCTAAATCATTCAAAACCAACTTTAATCTAAATCTTCCAACTAACTAACTTTAATTTAAGGTCGCTACCGCGCCTGTGGTCGCATCAAATCCGGAGTATAGCCTGCACCCATAATTTTCTGCTGCACTTTTTAATTTTTAGTTATATTCACCGTATAACATGCAGTGCTTTTTTTAAGAAGGGAACCTGAAATGTACGTATGTAATACTCATATGTTTTGAAGTCATTTATTCGAGGTATTACCCCAGGGTTTTGAAAAAATAGTATACTTCTTGAACTACATCCCCTTAAGTTTATTAGGTAAGTCATTTCTTTTAAATAAGTAGTATTTAGATATATACAACGTCTAATTTTATTTATGCTCACCTCTTTTTTTTTTATTTTTACACCTATGACTTTTATACCCGGCGTATAACACACATCTTTAAATTTCGATGTTATTTTTTGCGTTAAAAGGGTGCATTATACACCGAATTTTATGGTAGGTAAAATAAAACTATTGTAAAGCATTCCTTTGCTTTTAAAACTCTTTTAATGCAAGATTAAATATAAACAATTTGCATTTTCATGCAAACGCGCACGTATGTAATGGTTTATGTCTATGAAGAGTATATATTTTAACTTTAACTAAATCTTGTAATTAAAAGATAAAAATTACTGTTGTGTATTTAAGATACAATTTTATACAAAGGTAAGTGATCGTTTTGTGTTATTTTTTAAAATCGTATCAACTGCAGTATTTTTTTTTTTCGATTTTTGATACTGTATATCAATAATATACCTTTTGTATACCCTATTGTATTGGTATGCTTTGATGTACTACTTTTAGTGTACAAAAATTAATTGATAATGGTGCTCCAATTTTTATAATAATAATATGAATCAAATTAGATGAAAAATTGGTTTATCATGTTCTATGTTCTTTTTTAAAGTTGTTTCGATAATTTTTAAAAACAAAATTTTCTGCTTAATTTTCAAATGATAACTATATTTTTCTCATTTTTAAAACTTTTCAACTCTTCCTGTATTCAGCATTTTTAGGTAATTTATTTTGTATTCGTTTGAATATGAGGTAGGTTATATAATAAATAATTTTGACATTTATTGTTATATATAATTAATGAAGATCTTAGTCGAGTTATATATATATATATATATATATATATAACCTTATCTTCGAGATTAATAACATTTAACAAGAATATTTAGCTGAAATTTATTTAATAACATTACACGTTGGATGACAACATTATTTTTAATAAAGAATCAATCTTATTCTAGATTTTTTCGCTTTAAAAAATTTCATAAAAGTTTTCTTTCCTAAATAAAAGAATATAATATCTACCTTCAACACATGAAATTATGTGTTAATTCACTTACAACGAGTGAAAGACTTATTTCGATATGGTTTTCTTTATGAAAAACGGTGGAAACTTAGAATCATAAAACCAAGTCAAAATTATATACCCATAAAATTTTTGAGCGTTGTTTTTAAAAAGCATTTAATTGAAACATCAGTTAAGAAATGCCCGGAAAGATCCAATTATTTTCCTAACACTAACACTAAAGAAAAACCTAGATACTTTGATAAATTTTCTTTTTCATAATATTTGTAAAGAATCATTAATAAAGTTATTATCATTATTTTTTAAATATACTAAGGAATGAATGAATATAATACAACCTTTTATTTCGAAGAAATATTTTCTTATATGATGAAAAAGGAATAACACTAGTTTTTGTGAAATAACTTCAATATACATCAGCGCTTCTTAAGCTTTCAATACTTATGACCCAATTTTCAATTTTCAATCTCCCCCTTCGTATAATAACAGTATGTAGAATGTAATAATAATGTACTACGACTTATATAATGCTACAATACGAATCTAATTATAAACCACACAATTTAACAATATACTTATAAATTTTGTATATGACAAGCCCAGGAAGTCATTAGTAACTATTAAACACGTTCTTAACTTAGTATTGATACATTAATTATCAAATACGTTGTGCACTATTGATACATTTATAAATACATTATGTCAATGTAAATGTGTCAGAATGCATTTTGCTTTGCTTCTTTTCAGTAAACTGATATTTTTTCTAAATAAAATTTTATTTTCAACTTTTCGATATGTTTGTGCTCCCTACGCAAGGTTGTCACGCTCCCCCCCACAGGGAGGCGCGCCACACTTTGAGAAACGCTGGTATACATACAAGATTCAAAATATTAATATTTGATGATAAAGATGTGGTAACTTATACACTATTGCGAGCAATATTTGAATTTCTATAGACTTGAAATTGAAGTCAATAAAGAAAATTTTGATTTTCTTGCAACGTGAAATGTAATAAGCGCAAAAAGGAGCATTAACAATGATTGAAATATGGATATCATAATATTTCGATATTATTCTATCTTTTATAATGAATTTATGAAAGCAAGATCGAGTACGTAATTAACAGTTCCGTTAATTGGTATTAAATTCTTTGTTCACATTCCCCGTCTCTCGTTGGTGTTTACTTACTAGAAATACTCCGCTTTGTATTTTAAATATTTTTTTCAAATTCATGATGAATTGAAGAAGCGTTTACAGAAAGGAGGTTATAGAATTATAATTATTGTTGTGTAATTATAAATATTCGGACTCATAAATTTGATAAAATAATTGAAATGCAAAGAGAGACAGAAAGAGATGAATTTTTTTATAAACTGAAAACATATTTAAGAAACTTTATTTATTTATTTATTTTCTTAAAGACTAACTAAATATACTTTGTTCATAGCTACTTCTCACAAACAAAAAGTTTTATTTTTCAGTTGATTGTAATAAACTTTTTCAGTTACCTTATAATTACTTAAAGTTTAACTCTTTAAGCGGTCAATATTTTGCCCAAAATGTTCCAAAAGAGGGCACATTTTTTTTTATTGCATATAACTAAGCATAATACTGAACAAAATGCGAAAATAAAACTTCATTTCAATTTTTCAATTTTGAAGTTTTCACACTATTTCTTATGTCATAATTGTGGAAAACAGCCTCCCCCCTACATGTTTGCTTTTTGTAAGTACACTCTGCATGCTATGAAAAATGTTTCATGTATCTTAAAAGAGTTTCTCTCATACTTACAAAAAAATTTCATGCTCGTACCTCTTTCACAAATGGTTGAAGATTTTATGTCTGTGCGCATATACATATGCACAACCAATTTGAAGCATGGTACAATACTAAATCAGATGCGTAACGTACACCCCGCAAACCCCACATTGAGGGGGGACAGGATTCTAGGGGGCCCAAAGCCTGACTGACTCCACGTACGTATTTAACCAATTTATAAAATATTAAAGGCAAAACCTGACTTTGCAGGGGGCCCTAATGTTCTCCGTTACGCTTCTGTACTAAGTCTTACGTTGCAATAAGGAAAGAGATACCAAAAGCTTTTTCAGATTATCTTTCCATTTTCATTACTTCTCAAGCTGAAAATTGCCCATTACCGTGCCAATCCCTGTTTTTTATCGAATATTTTCAAGAATCTAAATTCCTGCCTTCAAAGAAAAATTCCCACCTTCACCACACACACACACAAAAAGAAAATCCCAGATGAGAAGTATTTCAGTAGTATGAACACACACACAAATTGCATCTCTTAAAAATACTAGTACTAATAATCTCACTATAAGAATTCAAAATATGTGCAAATCAAAGATAGAAAGAAGAAAATATCAGTGCCCGTACAGCGTACTGGCAAACCGGTTGAGCGAGCCTTTGGTAGCCCGTATGGTGTACGGGTAAATCAGTTGTTAACGAAAAATCAGTGAATAATTCAATTTCAAAGTTGAAAATTTCAATAAATCACGAATTATTCTTGATTATTTTAGTATATTGTTAAGAAAAGAAAGAACACCCAAAAAAGTTAATTAATATGCAAACAGCCACAAAAATATTGAATATTTTTGAAATCTTTTTCAAAAGCAGTGATGCAGAATAACTGAACACAAACAGCCCGTCTTTGATAAGATTTTCAAAACAAATCTTTTTTTAAATTAAATTTACTAGATACATTCGAGACTCAAAAGATAATTTATTTCACAAGAAAATTTTAGTTATAGTTTCTAATCATATAATTAAAAACTCATGTTTTTCAAACCTTTAGAACGACTAACTATTTTCAGCGGAGGAAGCTCATTCTCACATCCCTGCACGCTTTTGTAAGTTTACATCATCTTGTTATTGCCTTTTTACTGTTGTTGCTTTGTCATTTTCGCACGCATCACTTCCTGCAGCGAAACGACAAAAACTTTTTTCGATAAATCCAGCGTAATAATTTCTATCGATGCTACAGAAGTCGCAGCTTCAGGCATAAGCATCAAGAGTGCTATTAAAGGCTTATTGTCCCGATAGGCGTTTTCCATTTTTTAAAATTCTGCACTTTATGCAATTTGTCATTATTTAATTATAATCTTGAAGCGTAATGATACATTTTACTTTGTGGAGGCGTTGATAAAAGCGCTCTTTTCAGCGTAGATTCACTAAACATTAATAGGAGTTTTCGAAGAAAATGTGTGATAAGCTTTTGAAAAGACCTTTTTTGACCTCAGTCTTTTTGTCTGAAAAGAGAAAATATTTTAAAATAAACTTTTGCTTATTTTTAAAATCCGTCTCTATTTTGTAGTAAAAGAATAATATTCGTAAAGTATAAATCAAGTGATTTCATCGAAATGTAATTCAGTACATCTAAGACAAATTTAATTTATTTTTGAAATTTTAAGAACATTAACTATTTTATGAATCAATTATTGTAAAAGCAATCTGTGTGTTTGGAAGAAAAATCTTCGTATTATCTACAGTAAATGTGTTACAAAATTTAAGGTGGGGTCTAAATACATTTTATGCACATCGATGGTAATACATTATCAGTGGCACACACAAGGAGGGATGGGCTCCTGGGGATCCCATCCCCCTTGATTTTTTTATCGACTATAATCCTATGTATATAGTACGCAAAATAATTCCATAATTAATTATTTGTTATTAATTAATGCTAACTATATATATTTATTCAATAATTTATTTTTTACTGCTTTTTGTTTCTAACAATCGATAAAATTAAAAGAATATGTTTGGCGGCGTATTGAGGTATGATACGCTAGAATGCTGGACTTTCGACTCTTGATCCTCCCTCCCCTTGAAAAATTCTTGTGTGCGCCACTGCACATTATACATTTCTTTATGCATCGTAGAATTCTTAATGCTTTAATAAATCAGTTTCAGAACTGATCCAGCGTGGGGCAATTTGTACTTACTGAGTAATAGAATATTTTTATAAAAAGTTTTGATTTCAATTCTATAATTAAACATATTTTGTAATACTTAGTAAATTGTATAAAGATGAATAATGAGGTGGTCTGACATAAAAATTCGTTTTATTTTATTCTTAAATAACAAAAAAATATCTAACCATATGTCACATGATTTAAAGAATATAAATTAAATTAAAATTTTATCTTTTGTTCAAGCTAATTAATGATGCTTAGCACACACAATGTGGTATTTGATATTCAAAATTATTAGTTATTCACTCAGTTGTTAGATGTTTATTCGATTAACTATAAGAAGGCTTACAAATCATGCTTTAGTTTTTTTTTGTTTTCAAATGTGATTCCTTTTTTCTTTCATTCTAAAAAAATCCATTTAAACTTCAATATTTTGTCTTATATAGAAAGAAAATCATGTTAAAAATAGAAACAATTTGAACAGTTAATTAACTGTTACTAAACTAGGTTTATGTAGAACTAAAGTATATAGTAGATTCCTCTTTCCTAAATACACAAAGAAAAAAAAAAGAAAACATAAAGAGGTGTTTTAAAAAAAAAAGCAAACAGACTTAGTGGAACCACAAAGAAAGCAAGTTAATATTACTAATTAATGAAGTATGGAATTATAAAAGAAAAAAAATCAATGAAAAGATACCATAAAATAGGTTTATTTACAGTTTTTTCTCCTTGATACTTACAAATGTATTACACTCCTGTAAGAAGAAAGAGACTATAAAAGGAAATAAAAAATTATCACTTCTACCTTGTTCCTTATTTTTCACTAAACCGTAGTCTGTATTAAAGTAATAAATAACTTACTTATTTCTCTGCATTCTTATAGGTGTAACTAGACGTAACTTTATGAAATAAAATATTAAAACTAATGTCTTAATTAAAGAACTTACTCAATACTTGATAGGAAAGGTTGAAAGTTGATATGAAGTATCAAGTTAAACGGAACTATGAGCAAACACCTAGAAACAAAAGAGGAGTTATTAATATTTGTTAGAATATAAATAATTTTAAATGCATTAAATCACACACACAAATTTTAGCATTTTTATTTAAATTAAGGGGGTCCGGCACTTCCATAGAAGCCCTAATTAAATTACGTAAGTTTATGTACCTTTTTTCTCAGAAACTTCTTGCTACTAATAGATGACATTTTAACAGTAGGTTATATGTACTATCAATAAGACTTAAATGGAGGGTTTTGTCTTTTTGTTAAAAATTAAAATAATTATGAATTTTTTTAAAAATGCCAAATTTTTTTCTTTAAAGTTTAGTTAAAAAATATATTATCTAAAACAGTTCACTAGATATATCTTATTCCCTCCATTAAAATGTGTAAACATGTTGAAAGTATTCTCACTGAAATTCTGAGGATCCTACATTAATTAGTTTTTGAGAAAAAGGTCCATAAAGAGAGAAAAATATTGCATTTTGAGAAAACAGGGTTTAAAAGTAAAAATTTGTAATTTGTCAATGAGAGTGGCTTATTTAAAAAAAAATAAAAACACTCCTAATTATCGTATTTCTATGTATCATATATCATTTTAAGCAGAAATGTTTGAATTTTTAAAAAATGTAAAAAAGTCAAAATCGATAATTTTTCAAAAATTCATGTGCCGGACCTCTTAAAAATATAATGGCCGCAGAGAAAAACTAAATAAATAAACATCATTTTTTGTGTGCACCTAAGAGCTATACAGTTAATAGTATATGTATTTCAAGAGTTATACAGTTGCTACAGTAACGTATAACTCTATAGATATTGCAATAGTGTATTACAGCAGCCACTTCTGAGACTTCGGTTGATTAATTTTCGGTAGAAACAAAATGAATAGTATTACACTTGTCTTAAAATACCTTATCGAATGTTATTCTTTTAAAATTGTTAATCAAGACATTATTTCATTTTATTTCTTGAAGTATGAATAAAAAATAGTAAGATAGAGAAAAATACAAAGAACAGATCATTCAACAATAAAGAAGGAAATTGATTTTGTAAATAATTACTTCTAGACGCTATTCATAATCCGTAATTAATAATAATCTATAATTTATATACATATATATATATAACAGGTAATTAAAAATTTAATACAATTTTTGTTCTATTTATACAAGCATAAAAATTTCAGTTCCACATAACACCTAAAAAAGTTTCATATATTGTTAAGTGAAATTGAAAAAACTTAAGTAACATGTAGGGAATTTTTCTTTTTTAGTTTATTTTTAAGGGAAAGGGCTCCTTTTTGCATCCAAAACGGAAATAAAACTCTAGACTAAGGGTGGTCAATCTTTTAAGGAAGAGTGCCACTTTCAGATAAAAAATAATTAAGCGTGCCACTTCCAACTTTTCGAACAAATGAAAAGGTGAACAAATGTTACTTATAAGCTTATTATGTAACTTTTACGCAAAAAGCACATTTTTTAAAGCGTAATTCTAAAAGAAGTGGAAATTTAAAAACAATACAATACATATATATGTAATGTATTGTTTTTAAATTTCCACTTTTTTTAGAGAGAATTACGCTTTAAAAAATATTTACATATATTTAAAGTTACATAATTAGCTAAAAAATATCATTTGGACTTAAGCAGAAACTTAAATTTGATTTTGAACGATATTTTTATTTTGTTATGTTCATAATAGAAAACATTTTTTCCAAACGTAAGTTAATTAAAATATACAACAATATCTGACAGCCAAATTGTATAAATTTGAAGAATTGCTTGTTAATACAAATTTCCAAAATTCAATAGAATTTCTTACATTTGATTTTCAGTGTAGTATGGTGCTGTAGACAATAATTTCGATTTGAATTTCAGGTGGGTAACAATAACATTTTGCAGAGAAATTGAAAAAGGATTTGTGAAAAGATCTGCCTTTTTTTATCATCTTGAAAATCATCAAACCTAGCACTGAAAGAATCCTGCAAAAATGAATAAACTTATAAATCTATCACATCTCGGAGCACTATTAACTGTGGTAGATAGTTCCTGCATTAATGTGACATACGTTAATTTTTTCCTCCTCAAAATTAAGACAGAAAAAGCAAAAGTCTGTCCACAAAAGAAGCTGTAAGACCAACTAGAGTAGGAAAAATACAATCTTTTTTTTTCTTCCCTGTAATCTTAAATTTAAATTATTTTAATATGCCGTAATATCGATAAGAAAAGCTAAATCACATAACCTGTCTCCATTTTAAAATACCGAGTACTCACTGGGCAGTCCATTGTTTTCTTCCAGATATTTTGAAATAAGCTGCCTAAAATTCCAAAATCTCGCGAGTGAAAAAAACTTTGGAAAGCCAACTCGCACAACAATGCAGGTGCATTCTCTACATGATAAATTTCTACAAAATCTCAATTAAGTTTATTTAAAATAAATTTTGAGGATTTTTTTTTTGTTGGAGACAATCTTATTTAAATAAATAAATTAAAAAAAATTGTCATTTATTATTATTTTTCAGATTTTTTTTATTAAGTCTTCGCGTGTCACTGCTACAACTCCTCCATGCCCCAATGCGGCACGTGTGCCACGGCTTTGCCACCCCTGCTCTAGACCTTCCAGCCACAAAGATGAGACAAATTCAGAGAGAATAACAATATTTACTATTCAATTATTAGATTTTTGAGTGGGAAAAGCTGTTTAATATGAAAAGTGACTAGATAATTTTTTACTTCTTCATTACTATAACATTTCCATTTGTTAAGCCAAAAAATGCTGCAAGGTTAAAAATTTTATTTGATGCATTTTGATATATGTAAATAAAGTTAAAATTTAAATTCCTGATTAATTTTAAAATACTATCACCACTTAAAAAGACAATATTCTTACCAATTAACTTTATATCTGATCTTAACTTCTTATATCATAGAAATTTTAAAATCAGTTCTTTTTAATTTATGATAAATATTTTGAAATTTGATTATATAAAATTTTACGAGAAGCTTTAATTTTGAATTTTATTTTGATTATACTATTACGTTTTATTTTTATTATAAGTAAAAATTGATCGTTATATGCTTACTAGTACTATACTAAAGATATTTGAAATCATTTTTAAATAAAACAGTTGTTTAATCAGTATGTGGTAAGAAATTAACATTAAAACTAAATCATCAACTCCAAATTTAAAAACTGTCCTATTTAAAAAGAGTAGAAAATAATTTAACGCATTTAAATTATGTTTAGAGTATTCTCAAATTATTTAAATTTAGTTTTATATATTTTAGACACGAAGAAGCAATAATCCAGTCATATGAAATGAACTAATTTAACCCCCAGTTACTTGAAAGTAAAAGAAGATAATAAGATCCATACCTCGACAGTTAGGAGCAAGATTATTTTCAGAACAGTTATACCAAAAGGTTCGTAATCAGCATCCCTTCTTACAGTTTACGAACTTTTGCCAGTTTAATCATTCTGACGGATAATCCAACACTGGTTTCTGGCAGAGAAGGCCCGCTTATTGATCGTACTGTTTTACTTCCTTCTTTTACGGCCCAAGATGGGAAGTGAAATTAGTTGGGCAATTGCTTTAAGCCCTGTATAGCATTCGAGTGTTGCATGCAGTTTTAAATTTTTTGTATGAACAAAGAGAAGAATTTCTGTTTGAAGTAAATCTTACTTTTTTACTTTTCTCATTAAAAACTGAATATAATTTTCGTGAAAATAGTGTTGCACCTTTAAATATTGTGGATAATCCAAAATCCACACATATAATCCAATTTTCATGTAACCCAAAATCTTAATCTATTGAATTTCATTTGAGGTGCTAGTGGCCATTACATAGGAAGACTTTTTGTAAATAAAAAACAAGTAATATAAAAAAAAAATTAAATCAATTCCTACTGAGATCAATACAGAAAATTTTATTTTAGCTAATTTTATTAAATAGTTACAATTAATATAAATATTTATATACATAGGACAGAATCACAACATTAAGTGGTAATTAATTTTATTCATTATCATTAAAGTATCGCATTGTCAGCCAAAACAATCGTGTATATAAAATTTCAGTTCAACTGAATGTTTTAAAACGTGAGAAAAAAAACCTTTTCAAGTATTGACACAAGTCACAAAAAATGATGCCATTTTGTAATATGTATTTGTAATTCTTTAAATAATTAGTTTTAATCAATTAATTTTTATTAATTATTATTAAATTACTGTATTGTCATCCAAAATAATCATGTATATAAAATTTCAGCTCAATGAGTGCTTTAAAATATATTTTATTAACGATTGAAAATCCCACCAAGATAAATAAATAAATAAATAAATATATAGAGAGTGTGAGCTAATAGTGTAGGAATTGAATAAATAAATTAAGTACTACACATATTTTCTTGCAAGGCGAATTGGAATTTTCGTTCTGAAGTAAGAATATTACACTGCTGTGTGTGTGGCCACCGTAAATGCAACACAAAGAAAGACAAGAGATAGCACAACAAAATTTATTTTGTAGATAACATGTAGATAACATGCTGACCAAGTATCAAATGATTAAATTTATAGACTTCTGTGAAGTGTGGTTCCTGCCAGAATCAGTAGCCAGAGTAGCCGCCATTGTTGCAGATCACCTCTGCCACACGAATCGGCATTGATTCAAAGAGACTTTGGATATGTTCTTGGGGTACAACAGACCAAGCAGCTTCCACATGTTGCCAAAGTTGATCTGGTGTGGCAGCTGGGGGTGTAATCTGGGTCAATCGTTGAGCAACCATGGACCACATGTTTTCTATCGGCGAAAGATCCATAGAGCGAGCCGACCAGCGAAGCAATTCAATCTGTTGATTGACGAAGAACCTTTGCACAATGCGTGCCACGTGTGGTCGCGTATTATCCTGATGAAATATGGCTGTGGCCAAGCCCTAAAGGTAAGGAAGGACAATTGGCCCACCTTGGAGAAGCCGGGGTTTAAAAAACCGGGAATGCGTACTAGGGAGTCGAGGAGATATCCAAATACGCCCCCTCCCAAAACCCCTGAAACCTGGGTGGTGCATAACGCAGCTGTTCAACATCCTCTCCACGGGCCACCCGAACCCAACCATCGGGGTGTTGCAGAAAAAGCGTGACCCCGGTAAAACAACTTATTCCATTCGCCACCCACATCATTTTTTCATCGCACCTTGGGGCGGAGACGTCTGGGTTCTGCGTCGGGTAGACCAAGAAAGGGCCCCCGGAAGACCACCGCGAAACGGCGTCAAAGGTACGCGCAGAACTGAATGAGGGTTACAGATAAAGGGGCTTGCTAGGGCTTTTGGGATGACCCTTCCGCCATCCCACAATTTTGCCTGTCCTCTTTTTAGTGGTGCACTGGTGGATGCGATCGACCACATCGGCCCGTCGTCCCCCCGCACCCAACGGGCAATATCCGCTTCGTTTTTTGGGATTCGCCCAACACGACAACTAAAAGATAATTCCCAAATCTCGGAGGCCGCTATCTTTCTTTTTCCCGAACTCGGATCTTGATCGTGATCGCTTTTTTCACGAGAAAACGATGCAAAAAAGAAAAGGCCAAGCCCAAAAATCGCCCCGAAATCTCCAAGCCTTTAGCGCTTTGGGGGGACGGCGCGCGTGATTTTTCTGCCTAAAACCCAACCTTTTGCATTTTTTACCCCCCTTGCATGTTGTAAATTTTTATTTACATGCTTCCTTCGGGGGGTGTTGCATTTCGGTGGCCAAGGTATTTCAAGGCAAAAAACAGCATACCCCTATGGTAGAAAGCCTTTTACTTTAGAGACATTTTTATTCGGCAGTAATAAAGGAATCCCCAAAAGCACTAAAAGGTGCCTTTTGATCTTTTCATTTGTAAGCTTTTGAAATGCAGTTTATCGAGATTTACCTTTTATACGTTACAGAATTTATATTCTTTTTGACAAATATCGCTTATTGGCATTCATATTTTAACCCTTTACCAGGCCATGGTAAACATACTTACACCAAATTCATCCCTCTAATCTCTTTATCAATCATCTTCATCTGTCTAATTTACAATTTTTTACATATTGTAATAGTTCCAAACATATTTCATAAATTAGTTTTGTTTACAACGTACTGATCTCTGCTTTCATCAATTTCATGAGAAATAATATGTAGAAATTCTTATTTTCATCATCATCATTAAGAATATAAAATAGTTCTAATTCACCTTTTGAAAAGGTTGTATTATTTAAAAAATATTCTTTAGAGATTTCCTGTGGGGAAAGATAAAAGGAATCAAGAGGTATATAATCAAGAGGTACCAGCGGCAAACAGTGGGTTGAGATCAACAAATTTCCACTAAATAAAGGTCTTAGAAATCAAAATAATTTTACCTAATAAGCTTAATTAATTTTTTGTCTTACATCAATTTTGTCCCCAAAAATATTTTAATGTATCATCGCTGGAAAAAAATAGCCCGGTAAAGGATTAAAAAAATCAAAATCGTATTGCACAACAAATACATCATTTCATCTTTCACACACACACACAAGTGAAATAAAAATCTATAATTCCCACTCTACATTAAATATTCTATTTCCTGCGTTTTTCTTTTCTTGCAATTTGAATGTTGGGTAAAAAAAAATATTAAACAAAATAACTTAAGAAAGTGTATACATGCTCGAAATACGACTTGTTTCAGTAAAAACACAGAATTATAACAATAACAGCTGTATAGCTACTATCACAGTGCAAGTTGGACAAACGACAAGTCACATTCTTCTTTTTACGATCATTAACAGTAAGAAATAGTTTTCGTGTAGAGATCAGAAGTACCACGTCTGTGATAACATTGCCCCTTTACACTTTACAAATGTTCAATCGTTTGAAATATACAACTATGTGATTATGGCCTCCACTTATCTATGAAATTACTTACATTTACATCATTCTTTATTTAATTCTATGAATTTTCAAGTTGGCTTTATCTATATAAGAGAATATCAATTAATGCGCACACGATCTAACTCAGATTAATGGCGTACGTATTCCCCATCTTTGTGGTTTGTGCCACACACACACACACACAAAACACACACACACACACACACACACACACACACACACACACACACACACACACACACACACACACACACACACACACACACACACACACACACACACACACACACACACACACACACACACACACACACACACACACACACACACACACACACACACACGGATTCTTAAACTTTTCTGGGTGGTGTGACCCCATATTTTGTACAAAATTTTGTGCGATTCCATAAGCATTGCGCTAGGTTTACGCACGCTTAAATATACTTCTATATGTGTTTTATTTGTAGTATATTATTATTCTGCTGTTATAAACATCTGAAGAAAGTTTTTACTTTGAGTGAGTGAATGTGTCGCACTGTTCAGCTACACAAGGGCTTTTGGTGACGGACCTCGTAATTTTGAACCATGGTCAAGTGACGAGAACGACACCTGAGCTGACACCTCTCCTAACTACCACACCAACGGGAGGACGTTTGAGTTCTCGACAGATTTAACGTGCATTACTCCCTTACACAGCGGGTTTTAGTAGTACTAAGCTCGAATTCATGACACGCCAGCCCCGATCCGATCCGAAACCTTGACCCCTAGGCTACGTCTTTACTTTGAATATAGCGGCATGGAAATTTTAATCAACAAAATAGAAAAGAACATTATATAATGCAATCGCACAGGGTAAACTATTCATAAACTATAATCTGTTTTTAAGTATAGTCATTTTGAATTCACTTCTGAGATCACACATCGCCTTTTGTTTTCAGCGGTATACGCAAGATTTAAGTATCAATGGGAAGGATGTGCTTGATTATTTTTAATTATGTTATTAAATCTTGGAATAATAATCGACATCGCCGAGCGAAGTACTTCTTTAATATTCCTAAGATTTAATCGATACTCTAATAAGAATCTAAATAAACAACTGAATTATCTATTGGCTTTCTCCAATAAGAATTTGAATAAATAATTAAATTGATACTATTACTAATGGAGAATAAGTTATATTTTATGCAAATAGATATATGAAAAATCCTAAAATATTTAGTGACTACTAGTTTAAGAGACACTGGTATATATTAACAGGAAAAAACAGGTATTTTTTCAAAGATGCATTTAGCAGATTCACTAAGTGCGATCTTTTTTATGAAGAACCCTTATAAGAATGTGTAATACAACAGCTTATTTGCTAGCTTTGTACAAAAACGTATGTAGATGCAAAAAATACATCAGAACAGTCATTTCGATTTTCATTTATTATATTTTTCTGTGAAATTTTTGTTCCTGTAAATGGTCAAACCTTACATTTCCTTTCCATGCAATTCCTGTGAATTTGAATAATAATTTATGATAACTTTTAATAATCTTTGTATATTTTACGCTAAGTATTCAAAAAAATTGTTGATTTGTATGATATATAATACTCTACATATTTGTCCATATTTAAGTGGATGGAAGTTAATAAACTTGTAATGGACCTCTTATTTGATAAATTTCAAAGGGAATTTGAATTAAGAAAAATTCTAAAGTCCTAAAATGATAATAAGCATATTTGTAAATTATTGATATCTTGATGCGGAATTTAATTTTTGAAAAAAAATTTGGGGAAACTCTGTTTCCTTTTGTTCTACATACCTAAATAAAAAAAAAATCTTTTCTCATATGAGAAATATTTCGAGTCCACAAAGAAATTGTTTAACAAATGAATGCTTAGAAGTCTCAAATTGAAAGTCACAAATTATACCAATTTTGTACTGAACTAGAAAAAGGTCAAGTATTAAATTGCATTAAAATTTATCTTGTTTTTTATTTTACTATAAATAAGGAAATATTTATATTTTAATTGTTATTGCTTATTTTAAAATATTTAAAATTTACTTTATATTTACAATTGAAAATTTTTTATTTCTACTGAAGAAATAAATAGATTTTATGCTGTTTATATTTATGTTAAGAACTATCTTTAAATGATGCAAAATTAATGTAATGATGCAAAAAATTAATGTAATTAATTAATGTAATTAATTAATGTAATTATTTAAAATGTATAATAAAACTGTAAACATCTATATTATCGACCTCTATTCTCTATCTCTGGATGTATTATCGCCGGAAACCAAATTGTTTAAACATTTCCACTGTGTGGCACACTGAATCATAATGGTAGATTGGTTTGGCACGCTAGAACTAAAAGGTTGCCGATCCCTGATATAGATGGTAATGACTTACAATATACTTCGAAGAGATAAATGATTCGTACTTTATTCAACTATATGAAAAGGCATATTCATTAATTCATTATGCGTTTATACGTCGTATATTATTAGTATTTTATGTACAAAAGACTCATTTTTATATCGAAATTTCTTTATTTGGAATTCTGACTTTTTATTGGTGCTATAGAATACAATAAACAAAGGTACAATAATATTAGTTATGTTTTAAAAATTTGCAGGTGTTGATTTATATAGGTTTAAGAACTTTTAAAAATTATATTTTTGACTGTATACGATGAATTTATGAATCCTGCTTTTAATATACAGCTCCTATGAATTTGATACTTTTCTTACAAAACAAGAAACGATTTAAACACCTTTTGATTTCGATTTATTCATTATTTGTTAAACTTCTTATTCTCAAATTATGTGGTAAACCAAAAACAAGGTTAATGCTTATGGTATTAAAGATAGGAAGAAGCAGAAATATCTTTCACCTTTGTCTATTGTATCAATCTAAGAAAAGAAATTGCCCTTAACTTCTTGTATTCTTCGCCTAAAAGTGGCCGGACCTAACATTTCTCTCTCTTGAAATTCCGTGGATTTGAATAAAAATTTACGATAACGCTTAGCATGCATGGTTTTTATTTTGAAAAGTTTTCTCTATAAGAAAATGCAAAATTGGGGGGTTTTGATGAGAATGTAGGATTTTATGGAAAAAAAGGAAAAAGTTTATCAAGTTTTTAATATTTTTGGGGGTCCGGTTGTGATCAAACTTAAACTTTTAGCATTTTTGTTTTGGTAAGTATTGAAAGCATAAGAAAATTAAAGCTAAATTGCGATCTAATATTAAGTAATTAACCACAAATAATTAAATTCACATATCTTACATTTTTTGACATTTTTTAATTCTCAGCACTTATTAGCAATCTTATTGTCTTCAAGTTAATAAATGGTATCAGCCTTTTTGGGGTTTCTTCTTATATTACTCAAATGTGAGCCAATTTCAATAAAAAAAATTAAATTAAGTAAGTAAATCCTCGTCAAATTAAAATAATTAGTTTAATTTAAAAATTTTTTTTTCTCCATCATAGCGACATGGGATTTGATACATTAGAACTATATAAAAGCAAGGTTATTTTCTGATTTTCAGCAAATAAGAACATATTAATCTATAAATCTGTAAAAAGTATTTAACAAAATACCAGTAGCCCAAACTTGCTTTTTCCAAATAAAGAATTTTTAAAAGTTTGTGCTGGTTGGTTAAAAACAAAGGGTCCCCTATTTTAAACACAATTATTTTGTAGTACTGACATATATTTGCAGAATGCGTTTATAGTTTAGATTAATGCTTAAGATATCCGAACTCGTTTGGAGTACTTTTTTTAAAAAAATCTCATTATAAAGTTTTCTTTGGAATAATACCAAAAATACTGATATTTGGGAACAGTTTTAAAAGAACTACAACTTTTAAAAAAAATCAATTAAGGTTTTTTTATATATTTTGAAAAACCCAAAACGATTAAAAAAAATTTTAAACCTACATCAGTAAAAGTATACTAAAACAAATTATATGCATATATCTAGAGAATGTACTAAAACTCTTTTTTTATTAAATTTTTAAAAAAATTAGAGAACTGTTCAGTAAATAAAAAGGGAACGTGACATTCTTTTAGGACCATTGTTTAAAAAAAAGTCTATAACCTATTCATAAAAAAAAAAAATATTTTAGTATATTTTTAAAAATAAAAAATATCAGGTTAAAAAAAATTTTTTATAGAAATAAATTTTAACTTTTTTGAGTTATCAGCAGCCAAAGGTTTTGAACAATTTAAATTCCCCTTCTGGGTTGGGGCCCCCTACCGGTTTTCAATTTTATAAAATTGATTGTAACTTGACCTCTAGACAGCGTAAAAGCAAAACAAAGCATGTTTCGTTCAGCACACAAAAAGATAACTTTATTCAAAAAATAAAAAACAAAAAAATATGTGTTTTTACCGAATTTGATCATTTTAACGCTCGTGTTCGGATACTTTTACTTTATTTTATCTTTTCTCGGATGAATGGATGCTATAAACTTGTATTTAAAGAAGTGTAAATGGGGATTTTTGTTTCACAAGAAATGAACAAAGTTAAGTCAAATCAGTTATTCTAACAAAGTAAAAAATCATCAAGAGAAATGTTTCTAGACATTTCAAAAGATGATAAAGTAGTTTCAAATTTCAGCACCTCTTTTTTACGACTGATTCTTTTATCCACCATCATTAAAAATGTTAATTCGTGTTACTCACACAAATAAAATACATCTTTCCTCCGACAAATTCTATAACGATAAGCAACTGCTGCATAGTTGAAAGGCAAAACTCTTAAAAAATATGACTTTATAATGAAATGGGACGAAATTTAAGCATGATGAAGCGAGAGCAAACAAAACCTTTTGTGAAAAAGGTTTTGTCAATAGTTACATAGTTTAATATTACATTATTCCTGTCATTTACGCTACACTCGACCCCACTTTAAATTTAGGGGGTATTTTCTTTCGCCTCCATTAGTTTCAAATTGTTATTGGGAATGGTAGTTATAGAGCTGGTGGAAGAAATCACAAAAAAAAAAAAAAAGGGCGTTAAATCCACAGGATGGCTGAAAAGGAGATAAGAAAGAGCTTGAAAGTCACCAATTGGAACCGGAACAAATAGACTAGGATGAAAAGAAGGTACTAGTATGAAAGAGAAGGGTCTCGTAAAAAGTGTCCCTGAAAAGTGCTTTAAAAAAGGGGGAATAAAAGAGAGAAGGAAAAAAGTAAGGCAACCCCCTCGATTTTCTTCATATAATGAAAGGCCTCTTTTTGGGATTTTATCGATTCGAAGAGGATAGTTTTTGGAAAGTTTTATCTTTCTTTTTTAAGGGGTTATTCCCCAATGTTTTCCC
>BMAV01010421.1:0-13029 GCA_019973955.1 Trichonephila inaurata madagascariensis
AAACTGTGAACAATAGAGAAACAAATTTGGTTTTTAGAAAAGAAAAACAATGTATTAGATTTTAAATAAGTTTGATGTAGGAATAAAAAGAACATTGTTTTTTTTTTATTTATAGGAAAGAAAATTATTTGAAGAAAAAAGTAAAGAAATGTTTTTATCTTTTTGTTTGAATAATCATGTGTAATTTAGAGCAATACGCTGGTTAATTTATAACACGAATATATTAGAGATTGTTAGTGTTACGTTAGAGTTGAATGGCAGAACGAAATATATCAGCACTAAACAGAAGAAATTTGCATTTATTTACTATCCAAATGAATGTGCTATTAATTTTTCTGGATTTGATGATAGGTTTATAAGTTTTTTTGGAAAATCATAATGAAGGAATTTAAAATAAACAATTTTCTCAGCAGCATAATATGCTTATGGAAATGTTATATTCAATTATAAGTAATGGGCTTTACTTTATACCTCAATAGATAAAGTTTTGTAGTGACAGAATACATTTTTTTCATCAACTATTTTTAGTAACCATTCACCAGTAATATCACTCAACGGATTTCAAAGTTGGAGATATCTTTAAAATAAAATTGTTTCAAAATTTGTACGTCAAAAGTTTGCCGATTAGATAGGTGCCATTTTTTTCTTTTTTAAACTACATCCGCCAACTTCCTTTCAGACATAAGACATTTCGCAGTCCTGTACAAAACGGAAGTTGCCCTAGTATAAGAGGGAAAACTCCATCTTGAGAGCGAACATGACGAAGAGATAAGCAACCAAATATATGTTCCCCAATCATTGGCACAAAATTATAGAGAGGGCACAGTGAAGAATGTACTGGGTTTATTTTAAACAAATGGGCCTGCAAATAACCATTCCCAGTGATGATTCTAAGGCATGCCACTCCCTACACCCTAGGGAGGACAGAAATTTGAGCACGTCTCTGACGATTGAGGAGACAGGCCCAAGGTTTACCATCAGCCAACTCTGAAAGAGGGGATACTTTTCCATGTCGATTTTTAACCCTGATGTCTCTTGGCATTTATTTTTTAAAGAAATCGGCAAAAAAGATGGAACCACGATCGAAACCTCTTTGTCCAACATGTCGTGGTGGTTATTTTCATGAATGCTGCAGTGGGAAAGGATCCACTGAAGGACGAAATACAAAATCCTATATTTAAGAAACTGAGGATGTTCAGGAATCAGCGACATATAGATTGTGTGATCGTATTTAGGATTTCTTTTTTAAGCATCTAATAAAAATTCAACCCTCATTAAAACTTTGCAAATTTCTTTTTGCTGTTCTTGAATCCAACCTTCATTTTTTTAGCATCCGGAACATTTCCAAACACATTGACATCATTTTACTTTACAGGCAAACACACTTTACTTTCTTTTGAACAAAATCAAGATTAATTTTTTACTGTAATAAAAAAAAGATATTATAGTTCAACTTATTTATCATCACTAAAATTAAAATCAAAAAACTGTAACATGTATTAATAAATCGACTTATATTGGCACTCTTTCGCAAAACTAATGCCTGTTTGTAAACTACATGTTATTAATTCGATCGTTTTCACAAAGGCTAGGTATAAATTTTACATAAAGTAAGATTAAAACGCTTCGCGCGGATTTATTGATGTGTAAAAAGTAGACTGGATTTTAAGAATATAACTATTAAAGAGCACAGTACTATAAAAGCACAACCATTCGGACATGAAATAAATGGCTGCATTTTTTTTAGATATTTTATTTCTAACTTAAAAGCTTCTGCTACGCGTAGCAATTTACAGCAATCAGGGAATGCAAGTCCTGATAAATATTCTGGTCCTGTTAATAATAAAATGTCCTGCAAAAACATAAGGAGCAAGGAACTCAAATATAGTTGATATATTACAATGAAAAATACTTTATATTTCCAAAATATTAATTTCACATTAAGAATGCAAATGTAAGTTTCGGTTTAATACTTGGATTTAAACTGTTTATCACAAAACCGTTTCTTATGTATGTTATTGTTCACTTTATACTGGAAATACACAACAATATTAGCTCTTGAATTACAACAATGTTAACCAAATATGTCTCCTACTTTTAACCAGTTAGCTGTGATTAACGAATATACTCGTCATGCGTAAAAAAGTAGTGACCAGTGGCTATTTAAATTGTAATTTTTGTGAAAAACATGTTCTCAAATTTCAAGATGCTTAAAATATTTGAAGAAGGAGTAAAACAAACAAATAAAAAAATACATTCCCGTATGCACAAGTTTAAACAGCGTATAGATTAGCATAAATAATTTATGTATGCTCGATGATACTGTTTCTTAGATGTTAGACTAAAACGGGCAAAGGTTCAAGTCGGAAATGTGATTTATAATAAGGGTCCTTCAGGTGTGATCAGCTATGGGACAAATGCATTACTCTGACTAGACACTGAGCCCATCGACAGCTGTTGGTACAAAGTTACCTAGCTAATGAGTTCTGTAAAAGCCAATTGTTTTGATGTAGGAACCATGTGCTGATATTAAAGTAATGGCCTAATGCCATGCTGCCTAAAGAACAGTTATTTTATTGGCGTGAGAAAGGCAAAAATGCTTTCTGGTAAGTTGACTGTGATCAAATCTAAAGCACAAACTCCAGAACTTGCTTAGTATCAAGAAAGGTAGAAAATAAGTAAAGATCAGTCGATAAAAGATAAGTACTGATCAGTTTAATCAGTAAAGAATGAAAAAAAATCAGTGTGCGCTTAAGTTTCTCTCAGTCCGAGAGTTTTTAAGGTTATTAAAAAATTCATAGATATACACAAAAAGTTGCGATCGGAAGGACATTCAATACATGTTTATGTTTGCGAAATAAATAAAATTGGCAATTTTATAAAAAAGAAAAGAAAAAAAAATTAGCTTCATCTTTTTTATCCAATATTTTAACAATTATTTACTCTGGGGTTGACGAATATACTCATCAACACTCGATTTATGTGACACACATATTTACACGCTCTTAAACGGAGGCGTCACAGTTAACCCTATCGCTGCGTAGTGTTGGTTCTGCTGCGTGTACTTTGCCCATAGAAATCACACGATGCACCGTGAGATGGTTAACAGGTTAACACATGCAAACGAGTTTTCAGAGTGGATGTAGCTAATTTAATGGCAAGAAATTTGGCATAAAGCATGACGTTTTCTTATGAGGAAACGCTTTACATCTTCTGCCTCTTTCTCGAGCGATTGGAATGTAATGACCTTCAAAAGTTTATCTGGGGGCTGAGAACTCCCGCGGGAAGTTGAGCATATATATACAGTCTGCTTTAAATGTTTGGAAAATGATGAAAATATTAATATTTTCTACTTTATACTATCAATATCTAATTAATTATAAAGTATATTTATTACTGGTATATTCGTTTTACTGGTTTATGAAAAAGTATAAAATTGTGTATTTTAAAATGAAAAGTTTGTATGTTTAGTTTAAATTAATGTTAGTCTCGTTTGTATGCAATAAATTTAATAATTTTATTTGTGTAATACAAAAAAACATCTTGTACTTCATAAATATGTATTACAATAACTTAATTTTATTTTCATAATAAAATACACGTATTAAAATTTGGGGTGTTCTCTACACCCCGCGAGTAACGACGGTAGTAGACGGTGACCGCGGGTTAAAAAAAACGTTGAAAATTAATCTATTATGAATTATTTGCTTAAGAAAAGTTATTCTTAAGAGAAATAGCACACATAACAATTATTAAATATTTACATATGTTAATACATCTCAAAAATTCAAAACATATACTTATATGAATGTAATAGCGCACATCCCCAAGAGCTTTTTCTCATATAAAACACAGAAATTAAAATATCTCATTATTTACCTTTATAACTTTTCAAAAAGATATCAATAAAAATCAGGCAATTTTGCAGTTTTTCACTATATTTTTCCTCAAAAAAGTGCACTAATTTGAAATATTTCTTCCTTTTCTGAAATTCGTAAAGATAGAAAATATACTTAAGTTACTTATTTTCAAAGCATTTCCAAGGTTGTTTTTTTTTGTAAATTATTGCAATTTGGATGAAAAAAAAGGTCTGATACCTCAAAAAATCACATTAACTGACATACACACGTACATGTAATATATAAAGCCTTTGGAAACATAAAGAAAAATATATCCAAAAATCTTTTAGATTATTTTAATATCACACTCGAAAACTTATTCTAGTTCATACATATGTAAATAATCATTTCAAACATAAAAATGCTGAATATAGCAATTAGGATTAGAATATAATTCCATGGTAGATCTCAGAGTAACATTTGCATGCCACATTGATGATATTTGTCTCATAGAAAAAAGAAATAATATTTCGAAAGATTTAACACTTTGTTATAAAACAACTCATGTACATGGAAATATAAATAAGCTTAAAAATAATTATTTTTAAACAAAGAAACATATTGTACTATCTTATGAAAGTATTTAATCTACTTGAATTATAGTTAGAAAGTAATAGCATTATTCGGTACTTTTCCGTGGCGCCTGCGCAAATCGCTCCAAGCATGCTTAATCGGCGACAACACAAAATATACGCATAAAAATGTTATGAATGTTAGTTCTCATTGGTTTTTCCTCTGTTTTTGGTGCATTATGAAAAAGACGTTACTGATTAAAAAAAAATACTGCAACTTGTTTTGAAACATGGTGGTAAAAGGTTACAAGCGGGAATATTCTGTTTGGCGTCCGTTGTATCATTTTTGGCAACTCTATCGCTTGTGCCGGCGAAACGGCAAAGTACCCATTATTCTTTGAATTCATTGGTGCTTAGTGATAACGTATACCTAACCGTGTCTTTGCAGTCTTACAGGGTAAAGGAGAAGTGTTATTCTACGAGGCTATAACCATAAGTGCTACTATGGCTTCCGTCGGTCAGTTGACAATTTTTAGAGGCACATGGTGAAATGCACAAATTTGATTTTTACAGAAAAATTTTCTGTGTATTATTATGGTAGTTTTTTACAATTATCGACGGAGCCAAAACAGTACAGTTTTTAAATGTGCACACTATTTAAATTTAAATTTATTGATATTTATAGCGACTATTACGTTTCCAACCACGACATCTGAAGATTTGTTAGTAAACTTTATATAATGCACTAATTTGTCTGTAAGATTGTATTTATTTTGGTTCAAAGCTGGATAAACTATAATAGCAGGACCAGACAATAATGTTATATGAAACTACTAAGAAATTGAATGTAAAATGAATTCATATATTATCTTGATATAGCCGATTAATTTACTATAATGTAAGCTAAGATAATAAAATGTATTTTCACTTGGCTGTCTGTTGTACATTTTTTCACATTGAAACTTTATTTTTTGCATATATATAAGAATCGCCTAATTCTAAGTGGCTTTACTATCAGTTTGATAAATGGTTTATTTCTAATAATATGAAGTAGTATACAAAGGAAAGAAGTAATACAGACGTAACAAATAGACCAGACAAAGTCACCTTGTACGTTCGAAAGAGTACACCAGTGGTCCACGACATGATTGTATCTAGGTCAGTGCTTCTCAAATTTTCTATACTTGCGACCCAATTTTCAATCATAATTTTCATCGCGCCCCCTTCCATACAATAACAATGTATTGAATTCAATAATAATAATACACTTCGGCTAAGACTACAATATACGAATTTAATTATAAACCATACAAATCATCAAGATAAATATTAAATTTTGTATAGAAAAGTATGACATGTCCATAGGGTCACTGGTAATTATTAAACATGTTCTTAACTTAATACTGTTAAATTAATTATGAAACACATTGTGCAGTGCTGATGCATTTATTAGTATATTACTCATATATCAGTGTAAATGTGCATTTGATTTTTTATTATGCCAGTATGTATTTTGTTTTGATTCAATTTAGTAAATTAATCATTTTTTAAATAATCTTTTGTTTTCAACTTTTCGATATATTCACGCCCACCTTTGGGGGGTGCTCCCCACAGTTTGAAAAACACTGACCTAGGTGAAGTAGCACTGGTGTTGTCTGCGAAATGAATTTTCAACAGCAACTTGGACCTCATTATCGTCGGGAAATCGCCGTCTCTTCAGAGCTTTCTCGAGTAGACAGAAGATGTGGTATTCACACAACGATAGACCCAGGCTGCAATGGAGATGATCGTGATTATCCCAGTGGAATTACCGTAACAATGTTTGACACGCCACATCCAAATTAGGGTGGGCATTATCATGCCAGATAATAATCCCGCCTAACAGCATGCCACGTCAGTGGTTCTTGATATTCCTTCTCAGTTCATACAATGGGGCACAGTGTGTAGCAGCATCGACAGTCGTACCGTTTGGAGGATGCAAACGGTGCCTTTTAACGTGCTTTCACGCTATTACACACTCATCTGGTTAGATCTGACAATGTCGCATGCTTTCACAGCACTCTGCGTCATCTTTAGAGACATACACAATCATCTTTTGCTTCAAATTGTAGATTTATTACATCAATGTCACTTTCATATGTTGTAGTTTTTTTTTTAAGTTTGCTAAAAATAAAGCTGTTATATATTGGATTTCTGAAATTTTAATATGTTAAAAAGAAACATTTTTAAAGCTTTCATTATTTTTCAACTCATTAGAAATGACAGAAAATTTTATTAATATCCCCCTGCATCATATTATAATAAAATTATGTTACGTTGAAAAATTGCCAGAGATGAAAACACGCAGATGATTACTATGTTTATGGAACCATTATTTAGAATTCAAAATTTCACTTGTGTCCAAAACTATATGAAGGAGGAAAATTAGTTTTCTTTAGTGATATTGTAACCTTACATTAGATGCTAAGAATAAGTAATTTTTGGTATTTACGTACTATCGCAACAATGCCAACGTTCAAGATAACTCGCCAAGTTGGCAATCCCGATTTCGCAAGTGTCGTGCGCGCTGAATTGACAACCATGTCCTTTCACATAATGATGCTGATACAGTTGCGATAATACGTAAGTACCCACTTTTTTAAAATTCTGTTTATGATTCAAAGATTTTATTCTAGATGTGCAGCAAAATGACCTTGAAAATGTGTTCGATTTATTTGTTTTCATGGCGTTGTGACTTTATTGATAAAAATTCCAGAGTAAAAAAATTTATATTCTTGATCAACCTAAATTAAAGTTTATACTGAGGTACTTATTGTTTTACAGTTAATTTTTCATCTGGAATATGTGTATTATATTTTTGCCGCTAGATTTAATAATCAAATAACCACAACTTGAAACTAGCTAACTCCCTATTTGTCGATGATTCCACATCTCGATAAAAACACTAAATATTTCAAAGAACAACTACGTGTTAAAATTCTAAAATTAGCTAATTGCAATATGTATGTATGTATGCAATTGTATGTGTTGCAAAAAGCCCAAAACCTCAAAATAAAAAATAAAAACCTGAAAGCTACAATATATGCCCTTTCAGTTTATTCCATAGAACTTAGCAAAATTTTACTTTAGGTAAAAAAAAATTTTTTTTTACGCTTCTTATTCTCTAGAAAACTTATCTTCGCCAATATTCCTGAAACGTGAAATTATAACAAGAAGTGGATTTCTATATTCTAAATTTAGATATCAGTTTATTATCTAAATTTATACTGTTTATCAGTTTATTTATACTGTTGCAAAAAGAAAAAAAAGTACATGAAAAAAATAGCAAAATTTTATCGTGTTTTTAAAATAGATGTGAAAAAATTTAATGAATTAATATGTCTCTGAAATTTAAAACTAAATATTTATGGCTAAGAAATGAATGTGATCAGAAATAAAACGTTATAGCTTTCAAACAAAGGTATCCGATTACGCGTTCGGAACTGTGATTTTGCAAAAGCATATGAATGAATATTGTTTTTTTAATATTTAGTGTCACTTAGTATACACTTAGTATACTTAGAATACTCGTACATTATGGTTTCAAGAATATTGTAGCAATAAAAAAAAATATTTAAATGATATAGTTTGACAAAAAAAGAACATAGAATTACCAATTTTGAAAACATCCTTTCACGAAAAGTACTTCTATAATAATAATATTTTGCATAAATAAAGTTAAGACTTATCTAAAGAGCCTAAACTAGGATTTTTGAAAAGTTACTAGCGATTGAAATAATTTTCGGTGTTTTTGTTAAAGTTTTCCCACTCTTATGTATTAAAATATAGATAAATCTCCTTCTTAGTTATACATTTCAAAAAGTTCAGTTCAGTTCATTCCTAGTTCAGACTCTGTACTGAGGTCTGAGCTAGATATGAGCAGAATATTATTGTTATAAAAGCATTTTTCATACAAAGAGAATGTTTCAAAAATAAGTAAATTCATATTCATTTTTTGCCAAAAAATTACATTTAAATGACTTTTTATAGTTATAATATTCTTAAAACTATTTTATACGGATATTCTAATCAAGGTGATGCTGAATATTAAAAAAAATGTATAAGTTGTTACGCTTTTGCAAAATCACGGTTCCAAACGTAGTCGGATACCTTAAAATAAAAAAAAATATATATATATATTTTTCATTCTTTAATTTTATACAAAATTCCATTTCATAGATTGTTAAAATATAAAATTTTGTTCACGAACTCTAATTATTTAAATCCCACAGGAAAAAAAATTATCATTAATAACTCTGAATTGAAATCAGACTAAAAATCAACGCACGCCTTAAAAGAAAATTATTGAAAAAAATCAGTTGAAAGAAAAAAGAAAGAAATATCAAAGAATTGTTTTCTATACAAAATAATTAATTGGGAAGAAAAAGGAGAAAAATCACATGAAAAAAAATGGAAAAATATCAAAAAGTAGCTTTAGTTAAAGTAGTAGCTCACAAATTTTTCCTCTCCTTCTTTTCCTTCCTTGAACGTAATAAAAAATTAAATATTTTTGTAAAAAGTATATACATCAACATTTGATTCAATATTTATTGATATTTTTTCTTTCATTATATTTTTCTACAAATTAAATTTTTTGCTAGAAAATTTTTTAAAAAAATTATGTTTGTGCGTGAGTGTTAACTTTTGTTTTGCTTAAGATTGTTTGTGTAAGAGAAATAATTAATTGGATTTTAGTAACAAATAAAAGTGAGCCGGAATAATTGATCAGTTATTTAAATAAGAAATAGGAGCAGTATATCTACATATAAGATCAGATAACGATTGATAAATATATTTTATTAAAAACAACAGTAAAATGATTTCATATCTGTGTTCATATTACTATTAATTTTTAACAACAATATTATTATACAAATGCCATATGCTACAAATAATACCTATGCCATTAGTGCACCTGCTTTGCAATATTTTTTGATGGCACAGCCGGAACTGTTTAGCGCAGATCCCGTGTCCAAATGCTCAGCGGTCATAGCTGAATGGAGTCACAGAGAGTGCAGTCAGGTGTATAGGTGATACCAATTTTGTAGAGATGAGATCTCACGCAGTTATGCCCTGTCAACAGTCTAACACAGGGGTACTCAACCTTTTTTTTTTGATGGGCCGCATACATATGTCAGCTATTTTACGCGGGCCGCATACATATGTTACTTACAACATGAGGATAAATGGGGAAAGGGGGCAATAAATGCTTTAAGACCAAGATAACATCAGAAATTTAAAATGTGGAAAATTGATCAAAATATTATAACTTCTGTTTTGCTTTTTCTAATTCTTATTTTTTAATTTTTTTTTATTTTTGTCACTAACACTAAATTAGAAGCATTTTAAGAAGCACTCCTTCTCAATTTCTGCATCAGTAAACGGTTTCATATGATTATCAATAACATAACAAACTCCCTAGGATTTTTTTGTCACCACTGTGATATTACCACTAACAAAATACTTTGTTGCTGTTGCAAAGATTATTGAAGAAGGCCTATTTATCACTTCTTGAAAGAGATCTTGGAGGAAAAGTGTCATTGGATGATTCCGCTTTATTGGTAATTTTAAATACATCACTTTCGTGACAAATTAAACAATTACTGATCCATGTTTGTTCTTCACTACAAAATAGTCAACTTCCTAACCATCTTGAAACGATATATTTTATTCGAATATTTTTTGCTTGAAAGATATGAAAGATAGTTAAAAATTAATTCCACCCATAAAATGGTCGCTACTCGACTCTTGTCATCACTAACCGTAACCGTTCCAAACAGAAGAATATCAATTCTGTATCCGTACGTCCTCGACAGCAAAAAGCAAAATTGATAAATTTGATTTCTTGACAAATAATTTCCCATCAAAGTTTTAATACAATGTTCTTAAATAAGTGAATTTCTCAAAGCAATGGGTCATGACCAAGCCACTTAAAAAGGCTCGGTGGGCCACATGCGGCAGGCGGGCCGCAGGTTGAATATCGCTGATCTAACACGAGCTACAACAGTTTTTCTAGGATCTCTCGCAGTACGGAGTCTCGTTTAAAATTGCAAAGTATTTGCACCTCGAAATCTCTGCAGCTTCCAGTTTAAAATTACATTTGAAGGTTTTATTAATAAAAAGTCTAAAAAAATGAAAAGTATAAAAACTCCTGTGGTTCTATGGATCATGAGAGCTTCTTTTTTAGCAAGAAAGTCGGCATGTTCATTCTCAGCGATGTCACAATTTGCCAGTACCCATTAGAACATCGTTTCTAAAACTGTGAGGTTCGTCTCTCTAAATGGGAGTGATAACTCTACGAGGTGGTACGAGCATATTTAAAAGTTAAAAACAAAAAGTAATTTAAAATAACTATTAATTTACTGAAAGTAAACAAACAAAAATACAGTATGACATAATACAAAATATATAGAATACACATTTACACTAATATAATATAAGTATATCAGTACTGCACAATGTACGTTATAATTAATTTAGCAATACTAAGTTAAGAACCAGTACCCATGGGCTTGTCAGGTATACAATTATATACAGAATAAAAAACTTATCTTGATAATTTGTACAGTTTACAATTAATACCTTAATTGCCGATAAAAATATACGCGATTCACTACTCAATGCCACCGTTTCCTTTGTAGACGAAAGTATGTATGGGGGGGGGAGAAATAAGCAAAAGTTCTCTGAAATAAGTATATCCTTCCTAAACACTGTCAAAGTCCTTTTAATGCGTTCCAAAACCTTCGGAATAATTTTATGCATGGCAGTGACAGAAATTATCGTACTTCGGGATGACGTATATATATATATATATATTTAAATGTATATAAATCAATCACAATTTCACAAACAATTTAAAAATTGATATTATGTGAATTTTATAATACCAAATCCCATTCCAAAATATCAATGGCAAACGTTCAATATTTACGACCCAATATTCAATCATAATTCTCATCGTGCCCCCCCCCCTCCATACAATAACAATGTATTGAATTAATACTGTACTTTCAGGGAAAAGATACAATATGTATAAAAAGAAGAAAAAAACGCAAAAGCTACTATATATATCCAAGGCAATTAACACTTTCGCTGAGCGAGACGTTTTTATATTCCGGTGGCACTTAAGAGGTTTAAGTCATATTGTAGCTTTTGCGTCAAAGTACAGTATTAATCCAATACATTGTTATTGTATGGAGGGCCTTATGAAAATTACTATTGAATATTGGGTCGTAAATATTGAAAGTTTGAAAAGCACTGGACTAGAAAGAAAATTTGGGAGACAAATAATTTAAAAACGAAAAAAGTTGAAACCATCTCAAGCATTGCTGACCCTTAAAGGATGTTTCGGGCGTTTTAATTAGTGATGAAAACTCATAAACAACAAGTAATATAAAAAATAAAAATTAAGTCAACTACTACTTAGATAAACCAAGAAAAAATTTATTTCTGCTACTTTTTATTAAATAGTTACAATTAATATGCATATGCATATACATACGACAGAATCACAACATTAAGTGTTGATTAATTTTTATTTATTATCATTAAGGTATTGTACTGTCATCCAAAACATTCGTGTCTATAAAATTTCAGTTAAACTGAATACTTTAAAACGTGAGGTAAAAACATTTTCAAGTTGTGACACAATTTGCCAAAATTGTCGCTAAGTCGCCAACGTTGCTGTATTTATAATTCTTTAAATAATTACATTTAATCAATTAATTTTTATTAATTATAGTTAAATTATTGTATTATTCAAAATAATCATGTATATAAAATTTCAGCTCAATTGAGTGCTTTAAAGTGTATTTTATTAACGATTGAATTTTCCACCAAGATAAATACATAAATATATAGAGAGTGTGAGCTAATAGTAGGAATTGAAACACACATGCGAAGTAGCAAAGCTGTAACAAATTTTGCGTTACCCAGAATACACAATGAGGAGGCCTGCTTCATTAGACTCCTTGAATAAAAATAAAATAAATCGTAGTTTTTCAAAATAATACAAGTTGCTTATGATTTATATTTAAGGTTATTAGAGCGACAAACACAAATTAATGACTCATTTCTGTGTATTTTCAAATAATTCAGAATTAACATTTACTTTCTTGTATTAATATGCACTTTAAAATTGTTTCATTTTAACTTTAAAGCTGGTTTTGCATTCTTAAAAATTCAAAATTACGTTTAAATAATTGCAGAATGTTTGTGCCAAATGTTTCAGAAAATTCTCGAAAATATTTAAAACAACGAATGTAACTAAACCATGCGACTGATTATAAATTTGAAGACCGTTTCAAAGTACTATCTTTATATTTTGGAAAACAGCTTCCTTTGAAAATTGTATTCTTTAGACAGCTATATCCGTTTGCAAGGTCACATCTGCTCACATGAAAAGAAAGGTTTATTGGTATTCTTGACTTTCTTCAAGCTTCATTATTTGACTCTCCCCCCCCCCCAGTGATGTTTCTTTCCAAAATAGCTGTTTTAAAGTTTTTTTTTAAAAAGGAAATGCAACATTTTTACTTAAGGTATCCGACTACGTTCGGAACCATGATTTTAAAAAAGCGCAT
>BMAV01010421.1:14557-38069 GCA_019973955.1 Trichonephila inaurata madagascariensis
TTTAAATTTTTTTTAAAAGGAAATGAAACATTTTTACTTAAGGTATCCGAATACGTTCGGAACCGTGATTATAAAAAATCGCATAAATGGATAATTTTTATGATAAATAGTGTCATTTAGATAAGAATACATGCATAAAATTGTTTTAAGGACATTTTGACAAAAAAAAATTATTTAAATACAATATTTCGGCAAAAAATTAACTTAGAATATTTTTTTTTCCAATTGTTCTCCTTTTGTGAAAAATGCTTCTATTATAATAATATTTTGCCTGTATATAGCTCAGATCTCTGTACAGAGGCTCAACTATAATTTTCGAAAAATTCACATTATTTTCAGAGTTACAACCCATTGAAATAATTATCGGTGCGTTTTTCTTAAAATTTCTCCTCTCTGCTGTCGCAAAACATGGATAAACCCACTTTTTATATATTTCAAAAATTCTAGTCTAGCCTCTGTACAGAGGTCTAAGCTATATACAGACAAAATATTTTTATAATGGAAGCATTTTTCACAAAATGAAGACATTTGGAAAAAAGATTATTCTAAGTTAATTTTTTGCCAAAATATTGTATTTAAATAATTTTTGTTGTCAAATTGTCCTTAAAACTATTTTATACATGTATTCTAATCTAAGTGACACTAAATATCATGACAATTATCCATTTATGCGCTTTTTTAAAATCATGTTTCCGAACGTAGTCAGATACCTTAAGGTATTAAACAATCTGTATTATTTTTATTTCTAAAAGCTTTGGAATTTTAACTAGCATTTCATAATAGGAAAACCAGTTTTGTTCTAGTTAGGTTTTATTCATACTTTGTTTACTTACATATTTAAATGACACTTTCATAAAAAAATATCTAATAGCTATAGCTTGAAGATTATATATTCTTATTAAACACTTTAAAATTTTAATGAAACCTGAATATATATGTAGGAAATATCTCTTAGAATTCTTAAATTACAATAACATATCCAAATTGTTCTGTTGCATTGGGGAGTAGATTTACATTTTATTGAATCTGAAATCTTAAATGTAAATAACTGCTAGATATATATATCCACATTGAGTAGTGAACTGAATTATAACATTTAGGGCTACTGAAAGAAAAGGTTCACAAAAATTCCAAAGTAGAATCAGGGAAAGAGAGCAAGCATTAATAAAAGATATAATCCACAAAAAAATCATGTTTTAAAATAAAACAACAGATGGATTACAAGTACAAATACCTTGGGATTGAAAAACCCCGGATTCTTAGGTATTAACGTATTATAAATAATGTAGGACTTGCACATAAAACTATTAATAAAGTTTTTAAGATTTCAGAGAAATCATGTATATGTAGTGCGTTATTTATTGTAATATAATAACGTTCTAAAAATAATTTTCCTAACTCGGTTATTTATATGCTTTTGAACAAAGTCTCTGAAATTATATGATTAACAAAAACCATTTCCGAAGTGGAAATGATTTTTTGTTCGGTGGGAAATATTTTCTAATGTTAATATTTTGGGCAAAAATGATTTAGATTATTTTCTTAAAAAATTAAGTCAAATTTAGAAAAGTAATTTTGGAAATAAAAATGAATAAGCGAACTTTCGTGAGAAAAATATAGAGGGGAAAAAAGTACTATGTTTTCTGAGGCTAAAAATGGTTCAGGACAAAAAGTCCACCTTTGGTATGACCTAATTATCGATTATTCTGATTTTTTTTTTTTTTTTTTTTTTTTTTTGTTATGACGAAGATATTCCTATTTGAGAATAAGTGTTATCATGGGAATTTTTGGAATCTGTAATATCTCTTAAATCAGGAAATAACTTAGCAATCCTTAACAATGGATTAAAAATATCATTTATTAACATTTGTTTACGCTTAAATAGTTAACCTTTTATTTTAAATTTTTGATATATGATTTTTATAAAATATTACTGATTTAAAAATAATAAAAAACTGTAAAATTTTTGTAACAATCACATAAGAAAAAAAAAACATTGAAAAAATTATACTGTTATCTTTTCTAGAGCATAAAAAGTAAATTTTTTTTATTTAGTAAGATATAGTAATTATTTAGTATTATTTAGTAAGATATAAGATCCTATTTTTTTTTAATATCTTGATCTCTTTTAAATAAAATTTAGTAAATTACTTCTTTTTTCTCATTTATTAACTGTAAGAACTTCCCTGTTTAATCCAATTACTGTAAAAACGAGTTTTTGAAAAAAAAAAAATGTTTATGTGTTATTTCTTTTTGTAGACAATTCTTTCAAAATCATAGCAAATGAATTTTTGAAAGATTTAACGACAAAAAATCTGATTTTGTACAAAAAGAAAAACATAATTTACTGACATCTGAAGTAGAATCGTTAGACATTAGTTTTTAAGGATAATTGATAAACTATTTTTCCTGGATTTATGTTTTAAAATTATTTTAAAATATAGTCTTAAAAGTATCTTATATTATTACATTCTATATAATTATTTTAAATTATATAAGGTCTTTTCGTTATGTGATTGATTGTAATGATATTTTAACTTAACTCAGTGGCGCGACAGCCCATGAGGTCAAATGCCTACTACGCCCACATCAGTATACGTGGTCTTGGATCCTGAGATGCATGAGCACATGTTTCGATCAGATGGTCACTCTGAGCTGGAATCCCCAGTATTAAGTTCTCAAGCAACCTTGGAATTCCTTTATCGACCCACTGAATGGATGAAGGGCTGAGTCGACCTTGGCCAGGACGGGGTTTGAACCTCGGACCTGTGGAAGCACGATGCATTACCACTTAGCCACTGGGCGTGATATTTTACAACTGATAAAATTTCTTATTGATTAGATACATTACGTACATGTATAACTAAAACGAATACTTAAAAATTTTATAATATTTAGAGGTCACTTCTAATGTTAGCAATTGTGTGTGAATACATCGTTTATTTCTTCAGTAATAAAATTTTAAAATTTAGGATTTATGAAAAAATATATTGCATGCCTCAAGTATATATTTACTTTTACTTTTTTTTTCTTTTCCTTTCATATTTGCTCCAACTGTTTTGCTGGTATAAATTCCTTTTTTGAAATAGAATGTACAAAATTAGAGGATATTAATTTAAAAAAAACCCTTACAAACTGATGAATTGTGAGACAACTGCCGATGTGAATAGATAATTCTTATTTGCTTTGCCCGCCATTTAACATTTTGGACTGCCATATAGTTTTGGAGCTAACAACTGATTTTGTACTTTACGTGAAGTTATTAGATTATTAAAAAAAATATTCGATGTCAATATATTATGTATTTTATTCGAAGTGTTTAAATTGTTTCATATATTTGGCTAAGTGTATGTGTGTTGTTTATACGCCTTCATTTTTCGTGAAAATATATGCAATACGAATTATTAAAAATACTAAAAGGAATAATTAAAGATATATATGAGGGCAATCCGTAAAGAAACCTCCGAATCGCTGTAAAAAACAACCAAGGCAGAGGGTAAAAAATGTATTTACATATCAAAGTTACAACTCTCCTCTATTTTTCAACATTTTCCCCCATTATTCAAGCGTTTGTCATACCGTTTTACAAATTTACCAACTCCTTCGGTATAAAAAGTGGCCGCCTACGATTTAAACCTATGTGTCACAGCGTTTTTAAGACACATCATGTTTTTTGGACTGCCTAATACAAAACTGTCCGAGAAATGTTTGGAAAGTGTTCTGAAAGTTGGGAGATTGTGAAATTACAGAGCAAACGAATTTTTTCATGGATTTTTTTGATGAGATCAGCACACACTCCGTGATTCCTCATGGATGTTTGTTTTTCCGTCCTTGAAAAAAATATCCATTGTGTGTGTGTGTGTGTGTATGTGTGTTAGGCACTGCATCTTCACTCATGATGTTTGTCCCGTATAGGGCACATACAATTCACGATGGGTATCCACTGTTGCCAGTGTTTTGCTCCAAAGAAACCCACTCCTAGCACCTCACATTTCACAGGATTTTCTATGGAAGCACACATTTTGTCACGTTTTAACTAGCAATCTTTTGGCCCTACAATACTCCCACTTGCCGATTGGAAGCTTACTGAATCAGAGATTGCTCGTGCATTCGATTGAGGGTGCTCTAAGCCTTACTTCCAGCACCACGCCCAAGCAGTGGTTAGTTTCGGATTTGTCCTCGTATATCTTTAATAAGATCTTTAGTGTAATGAAAATAAAAAGGCGGAAATAAAACATAAAGAATACTACGATTTATAGTAATTACTGCATACTTTTAACTATTTTGGACATGAAAAATAAAAATGAATTCTAAGTCTAACCACATTTTCATTACATTCCTTAGATTAATTGTATTGATTTACTACTTCCTTAAAAAACAACTTAAAAGTAGGTAATTATTCAGAAAAGAAACATACTTTTTATAAAATTACTTCATAGAAATCTCGTAACTATCTGAAAACAAAAGTTAAATGATAGTTTTTTTAATGAAAGTCCTATTATTTAAAAAAAAAGATGTAAGAATATGTATACATACACACCAATAACGTATTTTTTCTCTTAAAAATAAGTAAGGAACAAAGGATCTTTTTTCCCCCGCATTGGTATCCTACAACAAGTAAGTTACACTAGGGAATACAAGAAAAATTTCCTTTTTCTCTTTATCCCTCAAAGATAATTCTGCTGATGTTGTTATTGCCCTGCATTTTTATGAAGTATTTTCTGCACGAAGCTAGTAATCTTCCAACTCATTTCAGAATCGGCTGACGTCTTCATTTACGTAATGAGATCGATTTGATTGAAGAAATAATTGCAAGAATATAAATTACCCTTAGATAAGCGTTCTGTGTAAACTCTAATTATTTACGGGTGATATTCTACGTTTCTGCTCCGAGTTCGTAGTATAAAACATTCTAAAGCGTAAAATGTTCATAAGTTTGGAAAAGAAATTCATTGTTTGAATTGTTGAATTCCTCAAATTTTTATACAAACGATTGAAATATATTTTTTAAATAAACGAATGTACTGCGTTTTACTTTTAAACTATTCCGTATAGGTTTCTTTTAGTCAAAACATTAGTAATGTGTAGGGGGATGTAATTTCAGGGTATCTGGGCTTAAAGTATTTAAAAGTAATGGATTATTATTACGGGACTATACATCATAATGTAATAAACTTTTCAAAACCCTCTTGGAAAACCCTCCGAGATTTTTTGGGTTTAGTCTGATCGGCCGTGCATGCACGCATTATTTCGCAATCGCAAACGATAAACTTTTTACACTGACTTCATTAGTAGAGATGTGTGGACGCCACAGTAAACGATGCAATGCGTACTTTGGTTAACGGAATTTAAATCAGTCACGACGCGTGTACAGCGTCGTGATCGAATAGAATGGGATGAATGTCGTTACTGGCTTGCCTAATGAAATTTTCAGGACTCCTACAAAATGAATCACCCAAACGATCAACAGTGTACTCTATCACGAAAACTTAAGGATATTTGCCAGTTTGAGATACCCAAATTCCCATCCCTTTTAAAGTTCTTTCCCATTGGTGGATAGATTTTGATGCCAAATGACTGACATTCCATTCTGTTCGAACACGTCGCTTTACACGCGTGACATTTAAATTCCGTAAACCTAAGTACGCATTGCATCTTTTACTGTGGCGTCTGCATTTCTACCAATGAAATCAGTGTAAAAAGTTTATTGTCTGCGATTGCAGAAAAATCCGCGCACGTGCATCCGATTGGACTAGACCCAAAAATCTTGGTGAATTTTCCAATCGATGGATGAACAATTTATTACATTCTGATGGGTAGTTCCGTAATAATAAGCCATTACTTTTGGATACTTTAAGCTCGGACACCCTGTATATTATAAGAATCTGCATACGATGCTAAGGAATAAGTTCAAAAATAAAGAATTTTTTTAAAATTTTTAAATACTTTTGATTAATTTTAAGGGTAAGCACCTTTGGATTACAAAAAGTGTAATATTGACCTTTCCGTTCTAAGGATTTGAATCAATAACCATGTGTTTGTATATGTGATACATTTTACTAGAGAGTTTGAAATGGTTTAAGGTATCCGACTATGTTCGGAACCGTGATTTTGCAAAACCGTATAAATGGATAATATTTATGATATTTAGTGTCAAATATAGAAAATATATATAAAATTGTTTTAAGAATATTATTACAATAAAAAATTATTTAAATACAATATTTTAACAAAAAATGAACATAGAATGACCCATTTTCAAAATATTCTCCTTTTGTGAAGATTTCTTCTATTATAATAGTATTTTGCCTGTATATAGTTCAAACCTCTGTACAGAGGCTCAACTAGAATTTTTTAAATATATATCTTAGAAGTGGTTTTATCCATGTTTGACGACAACAAAGGGGAGAAATTTGAACAAAAAAACACCGATAATTATTGAGGATGGGTTGTAACACTGAAAATAATGTGAATTTTTGAAAAATCATCATAGTTGAGCCTCTGTACAGAAGTCTGCGCTATATACAGGCAAAATATTATTATAATAGAAGTATTTTTCACAAAAGGAGAACATTTTGAAAAAAGGTTATTCTAAGTTAATTTTTTGCCGAAATATTGTTTTAAAATAATTTTTTTTGTCAAAATGTCCTGAAAACAATTTTGTACATGTATTCTAATCTTAGTAACACTAAATACATGAAAATTATCCATTTATACGTTTTCTTAAAATCACGGTTCCGAACGTTGTCGGATACCTTAAATATTAAAGTGTCGCAGAAATTTGAGAAACTTAAAATGAGGGATGCTACAGTATTATAAGCAATTCCGTCTGAGGTGAGCTTTTCAAGGCATTTCAACCAATTTTCAGGCTAGCAAATCGCCCCTTTTTACTACTTACAATAATGGGCATAACCTTATAAAAATAAGTTACGAATTTATTATTAATTAAGAATTAACTTACCTGAAGACACATTCAAGAACGCTTCTTTATGAATCATGATCATGGTAAATCAATTATGAACAAATAAGAATTATTGCCTGATTTAATTATCCAAACACAAATTCGAAACTATACAAATACAGGTTGACCGTCAGTAAAGAAATAAGCATAAAATCATTTTTACTAAAATAATTATAATCAAGAAAATTAAGATATTATTCCTGTTGTCCGGCAATAAATATTACTTTTTATTAATAATTCAGATAATCTACTATCTTATTTTTACTTATCTTATCACAATTTAAAATAAAAATTTTTTTAAAAAAAATTATTGCATAAAATGTGAATATATATAAAAATTGAAAGTACTATTATTTTATCATCTATAATTGTGTTAGTTAAAATTAGAATTGGCACATTATTATTATTAAATATTTTTATTTATAATTTTAATTTTATTATGTGTAATATAGAACGTATTCTTAGAATATTAATGAGATTGCTATTGTTAAACAGCTTCACTAATTTTAAAAATTAAAAAAAAAATTAAAAATTGAATTAAATTAAAAATTTAAATTTAGAGGAGAGTAAGATTTACTGGTTAATTTATTCAAAACAGTTATGAAGACTCTAAAGACAATTATTCTCGTTAATTATATAATACATATAATCATTTTCATCAATTTATTTTTATGTGACAGTTCTTTTTTAAAGCAAACTGTAATGGAATTTAGTTTATAGGAAATGCAATGAAAGGGGAAGTATTGCCTTGTAGAATAAGATTAAAAGAAATGGTGATTTTCTAAATCTTACTCAGTATCGGAAAAATAGTATTACTAACCGTTTTAGTTATCTGTTTTCTAAAGCTTTGTTTCTATTATAAAATGTATAGTATCAATGCAGACGGTAAACGTATCGGAATTTACATAATATTTCAATAAAAAAAAGAAATTTGATGCTTTATAAGAAATTTTTTATGGTAAAAGTGACTCAAGAGACTGAAATAAAGCCCCATTATTTAGAAAAACTTGGCTTTTACAATAACGAAATTTATTTCAGAAGAATCTAAAGCTATGCACATCCAAGATTTAGGATCGACTTAATGCCCTCAAATATTATTATATAATTTTTTTTCGTTAAATTTATCTTTTGTTACGGTTACCTTGAATTCGATAATATGTAGATGATACATATTTAGTATTTTGAAAGACATAGGAGTGTTTTTGAATTTTTGATATTTGTTTGAAAAAAGAAAATATATTAGAAGTGCAATTAGTACATTAAGGGTACACTAGTACATTTCTGTGAGTAAATTTAATTTGTAAAAAATAGAAAGAAAACTAAAAATTATTTTAAAACTTTGGGAATATATCAGGATAACACATATTAATAGCTATTTTTCACAACATATGCTGCTGCAGTATAGATTTTGAACCCTTACCTCTGAATTACCTCAAGAAAACAATCCTTATTTTATTTATTTATTTATTTATTTTTTTGAAATTTCTTCATAAATAAAAATGTAAATGTATTTTTGTAATGATCTCAAATCCAAAAATGAATACAAGTTTATGAGTGTGAGAGAGAGTTAATATACCTATGCAAAAATCTGTTCAATACGAACATTAATAAGAAAAATAATTAATACGAAAATAAGAATTAGTTTACTGTAGATAAACTTATGTAAATTGTTGTTTTGATCACAATTCATCTCTTTTCAAGCAATTTTAAGTGATTTTCTATATTTATTTGATGTCTTAAAAATTGTATTACTCAAAAGGTGACTTACAAATTAAATTTATAAAACATACTTACTGTAATTATGTAGAAAATTATTTATTTTGAAGTGGCTTAATACTATACATAGATCATAGGCCTAATATGGAAATCATTTACTAAAGTAGAAGAGTATAGAGCGCACATATTCAATCACACACAACACATATTCAGCACATTATGTTTTACGACAACAGGGGGAGATATTTTAAGAATAAAACGCCGATAATTATATATATTTCAAATGGTTGTAACTCTGAAAGAATAATATGAATTTTTCAAAAATGATAGTTGAGCCTCTGTACAGAGGTCTGAGCTATATACAGGCATATTAATATTATAATAGAAGCATTTTTCACAAAAGAAGAACATTTTGAAGAAGGGTTATTCTAAGTTAATTTTTTGCCGAAATATTGCATTTAAATAATTTTTTTTTTGTCAAAATGTCCTTAAAATAATTTAATACATGTATTCTAATCTAAGTGACACTAAATATCATGAAAAGTATCCATTTATGCGATTTTTAATATCACGGTTCCGAACATAGTTGGATGCCTTAATGAAAAAAGAAGAGGTAGGAAACAAATTCTACGATTTACATATTATTTTTACTTTCCCTCATGTTTCAGATATAAATAAAATAAAAATATATTCCTTCAGTTAATTTGGTATAAAAATGTTTTATGTTTTTTAAAATGAACAATTTAAAGAAATACCTTCTTTTCATCAAACAGATGTAAAGAATTAACCTTACTTTTTTAAATATTTTTTTCTGAATATCTAAAGGTTCATAATTATGTTAACATAATAAATATCACTTCAACCATGATACTGAAAAAAAGACGAAGAAACTGTTTTCTTCGTGTATAATTCAATATGTGTTCCAATAAAATTTAATTAGAGTTCCGTTTTGAAGTTTTCTGGGAAGAATACTAATTTAATAATTTTATTAGTTATTAGAAACGTGGGAAAGTGTCTTGCGTTAAAAAGAACATCAATTTATATTTCTCTTTTTCAAAATTACTTCCTCACTTTTTATATATTTATGCAGCCTTAAATGAAATTATTTCTACAACAAAGTTAATATTAATGAAAATAATGTTAGATATTTTTTTCATTTTAAAACTACCTTAGACAAAATGTGGTTGCCTAAATCAAACTATTTATCCATCATATATTCTCTTTTTTTAAAATTTATTTATTTATTTTTTTGATTTCCCGTTGGAGGATTAAAAAAAAAATCAAAGAAATTAAGGAATTTTTTTTTTTTGTTTGCGTTAATATTTTTCAAATAAAAAAGGTATTTTGTGTGTGTGTGCTATTTGAAATAATTATTATTGTTTCCTCATTCTTTCAATTTAACTTAAGTTAATGCTACAAAAAATAATATATACTTCTTTGTGTCTTAAGACATCTTTAAAAATAATAACCACTTAGTCATTCAATAAATTGTAAAATCTTATTATTATATAATTGCAATTGCATGCTTCATTACTTTGTAGAATTGTTTGTCCTTTGCAGAGTGGATGCAGAGCAATAAAAATGCAGAATTTTGGAGTATCTTAAAAAAAGTTTTAATTGTACTCTTTTTAAAAATAATATCGGTAAACTCTTTCGATTATTCTGAATTGAGGCAAAATATTAAATGAATTGAACTATATCTACGAAATGAGATTTATGTTAACGTCGCACGAGGGCTATTGAAAGGGACCTCGCAATTTTGAGTCCTGGTCGAGTGATGAGGACGACACACCTGAACCGCATCCCCCTCCTAACTTCCACACCACATCAACGGTAGAATGTTTGAGCCTCAACATATTTGATGTGTGCATCAGCTCCGTCTTTTCGTTGAGTCTTCAGCGGCGCTATGCTCGAATTCATGACACGCCAATCACTATTACAATACCTTGGTCACTAGGCTATAACAACGGAATAAGAAACAAGGGACTTAACTATTTAATTTTCATAATTTATTTACAATTATTAAAGCATATACCATACTATTACCTTATATCGATATAAACGGTATATACTTATTTTGTCAAGAACATTAGTTCTTGTTCAAACATAATTGAATAAAATTGAATTTGCACTAGATAACTGCATAGAAACATTTTCCGTATTCTTTCTCTACAAATAATCACTATTGTTTTTTGCTTAAAAATTTTTTTTTTAAAAAAATAATGGTTTTGATTACTTTTTTTAGAACGGAAATTGATACCTTTAAAAAATCAAATAAAGCAAAAAAATTTTGAAAAATTTTTCTTCTTTATATTTTTGTTGTCATTTTTACAAAATCAAATCATAAAATGTCTCCTTTTATTGCTCAAATATAAGCTTTAAATGGAAAAAAAAATGATTTTTAGTCCTCAAAATTTCTATAGGAGAGCTCTTATCCAAATATTTGTTGTACGATTCATGTTTCTAGTTCTTATTTGTTAGATCAGAAATAATTTATTTGTTATAAATGGGTTTCCATGAGCTGGGGGAGGGGTGTGTTTATGTAGTTTAATTTTGAGAATAATATTGTAACCTTGCTGATCAATTAAATTAACATTTTTCTAAAATATATATTTTTTAAAACCATACACATTACAACCTGATGTATGCTGTAATATAATAATTGACAATAAGTTCACAGAAATAAGTTGATATATGTATATTGCTTATGTATTCGAAAAAACAAGGGAATACAAATGAATATAAATAAAACAACAGATGCAAAAAAATAAAATATATCCACATAAATAAAGATATATTCATAATATTCCTGAACTCATGGTACGTATTTTAAGGGATAACAGAACAAATTAGACAAGCACAAATCTGGATACATACCGGGATTGTTCAATACTGAAGCAGCAAAAACTAGAGTATGCTCCCCAACGAACGCAATAAAAACGCTATTCATAGTAGTCACTTACATTATGTTGTGGATTACTGATGAAATTCACTGTGTGATAAACGCACTGTGACGTTATCGGTGTTTCGGGGTTAGAAGAAAGATCAGTCACAGTCAATACAATTCAATTTTTTTTTTCTTTTAAATTAACAACCTAGGGTAAGAAATGCACACATTTTACTAATTACTGGAGCAATTAAACTGCAAAAACGATAATTAATATTTGATTATAATACAATTAACATATTCATGGAACGCTTTGGATGTCTGCGGCCCATAATACCGTAATAATGTTCTCAGTTGTTCAACATACAGTTATTATTATCCAATTATAACTTGTTGACTAAATCGTCAATTAACAATAATTGATCATTCAGCAATTAATCGTCGAGTAACTCTCAACTGTTTTTCACTAACCCCTAATTTCGTGTACCTAAAAGTTAATGCTTAAATATAACCCTTCATTCACGTAAACCATGTCTTCTTATTCGAGAAAGAAAGTTTTCAATAGATCACCGTTTAAAAGAAACAGATTTAGCCCAAGATCATTAGTGAAGGCTCGTGGATAGACCCATTACAACTGATCTATTAAAATCCGAGTTGTATAGCATGTACTTGATTGCATTAGGCAAAGGCAAGATGTTCACAGAAATGGCAGAATATGGCCGTACAGAGAATAAATGCAAAGGACCACCAAGAGGACTGACTGAAAGTGAAGAGAAAGGGATTGTTCTAAAGGCACTCAGAATATCTGATTCTTTATCAACGATCCAAAGAGCAAACAGCATCAATATGACTAAAAATATCGATAGGCGAATCAAAGAACACGTGATGAGGACATGAAAACCATTTTTTCGAATTCTCTTACCACTGCACTGTTTGACGCGTTTCAAATAGTAACATATGCATTCGACCTAGAATATTATAGACTAGATTACAGCTGTTTTCAGTCCCGCTGACTAGCAAAGATGTACCTAGATACGTCAAGGGCAGTGGTGTTATACTCCCCTCATTGTCATCTTTGAACTCAGCTAAAAAAAATACAAGTTATGGCATGGGGTACATTTCATTTCATACATGAACCCTGTGGTTTGCATTCTCAAAATGTCCTAGAGCGTGTCAAAAAGTCGACTATATTTTAAGCCCCATAGTATTTTCCTTTAATTTTGGGATCTGTGGACTTTTATTACAGTAAATACTCGGGCACACACGGCATGTTTTTATTTTCTATTATGTCTATGCATTACTTTAAACAGTTTACTGACCGATGAGATCACCAGCTTTTTTCCCAATTAGAGTATGTTTGATTTCTTTAACATTAACTTTTCTGAATGTCCTTGGATCACTTCAATGAAAATCACGAATTAGAGAACGTACTTGCATCAGTATCAAAGCATAATTATTTTTTTTTTTCTTATTATAGCTATATTTCTTCAATAAAATATTCAATTCGAACAACGCAGTTCACGGGATTTTCTTAAGTGGACGTTCATTACAATTTTTCATTTTTGTCCTTTTCGTATAACTACTTCTTGGTGTGATTGTATCTCATTTTATTCATTTTATATATGTAATCAATAATAATATATACTAAACAGTTATAAACCTGAAAAAGCAAAGCAAAAATAGAAGTATAAACCGAAAATATACTAATTCAAAGATAAGTTAGATGAAATAGCACAAAACCAAACTCTTAGTTCTAGAAACTAAGAATGCAGGTTTAAACATTGTTTCCAGGCCAACCAGCCTTCACATGTAATCACACTACTGGGCTGTAGGGAAAAGAAATAAGTGTAAGGATAGGCCATCATTACATTAGAACAGTGCTTCTTAAACTTTAAATATTTGCGCCTCAATTTTCAATAATAATTTTCATCCCTCCCTCCACACAATAACAATGTATTTAAATCAATAATGTACTTTGACGCTAAAGCTATAATGCAATTTTAATTATAAACCGTTCAATTTATCAAGATAAGTATTAAATTTTGTATATAATTTTGTACATGACAAGCCCATGGGAGTCACTACTTATTAATCTTGTTCTTAACTTAGTACTGATAAATTAATTGTCAAATACATCATGCTGCACAGATGCATTTGTAAGTATATTATATTAGTGTAAATGTGTGGTTTATTTTGATTATGTCAGAATGTATTTTGTTTTGCTTTCTTTCAGTAAATTTTTAATTATTTAAATCTTTTTCGATATGCACGAACCCCCTCGTAGATTTATCACACATCCCTACGGGTGCGTGCCTCAAAGTTTAATTAAAGCAAAGTTGAACCTATTCTTGTTTAATATTGACAAATTCAATGACTGACAACTATCAGTACTGAATCATTTATAAGTATATTATTTCAGTATAAATGTGTCAAAATATATTTTGTTCTATTTTTTTCTCAGTACATTAGTGAGTTCTTAAAAAATCGTTTATTTTTGATTTTTTGAATAGCTTGCGCGCCCGCCCCACTTACAGTTATCACGTCCCCCTAGGGGCCGCACCCCTCAGTTTGAGGAAGGCTGCATTAGAAGATTGATATGAATTTTAATAAAATTATTTTTAAAAAATCTCAACTCTGAGCACGTAATGTCGGAAATATTAAATATACAGTACTTATAAAGCCCTTTGCATAATCATCACAACACACAGTTATCTTAACTTCCCGCCATATAGAGCTATTGTAGAGCAGCAACGTTTTAAAAAGTAGTGGTTCTTAAATTTCCAATCATCGAGCTCTTTATGTATCAGCGTGTCAGCACGGTTCGTAAGATTTTGAATATCCCTCCACGACTTAATATTCTTAATCAAAATACAAGCTCTAGAAGAATTTTTTTCGTTTAAGACAATTTAGTGATTTAGTTTAGTATGGCACATTTTTTCACAAGACCTTTCAGAATCTGTAAAAGAGGGAAATTTCTGTTTAATGAGACACCGTGGACACTCTAGAGAAGTGCTGCTGACCCCAAAGGGTCCACGGATCCCAGTTTGAGAGCCCCTGCTTTAAAGTAAAAATTAGTAGATGAACAAAATGCATTATAATTATAGTTTCGGATGCTTGAAAAACAAACTAATCTTATACGAAAAAATTTTAGAAGGAAAAAATTAAGCAAGTATTCAGAACACGGCTATGGAATATTATCACATATTTGAAATTCTTTGAGTTGCGCATCCAGTATAGTGATTAGCGACGCTGACTGCTGTGCCGTTGGACCTGGATTCGAATCCCGGAGAAGACATGGATGTTTGTAAATATTTTGCGCCTTCGCGCAATGTCGCAATCTAAATCGTCGAGATGCAAGTCCTCTTGTAAGGTTGGTGGCAGGGGATGAGAGGTGGTAGGCCACTGACCCTTCCTTAGGGTTTCCCCCCTCAAAATTGGGGTGGAGCCGAGGTAAATTATATTGTCTCCTGTATGGTGCTCAAAGCTACGGCCAACGACAGGCGTACATCTAGCCCCTTGCTATGATGAATTTCAAGGGCCTCGACCTGACTACGTCAAATAGGTGGCATTAACAACAACAAAATTATGTGAGTTTTGTATATATATTCTCTCTCTCTCTTCAGAGTTATATATTTTACTTCATAAAATTCTAAGTAATTTAATAATACTAAAAACATCTTTCAAGTGCGAAAGAGCAACATGTTTGAATATAAACTAACATAACTACAAAGATATATTAAAAATGATTCAATGTGTTCGTAGAAAATTAATTTTTAAATATGTTTTATTTTATAAAATAAATTGAGAAACATTTTAAATGCTGAATGTGAGAAAAACTTCATTTTTATAATTTATCGTTCAACAAATATTTTAGAAGAAAATAACAAATCTCTATACCTGAAACTAAATCCAATTTTCTATAAAATTTTCATGTTTTAAATAATAACGAAATAATGTTAATTTATTTCTTTAAAATGATTATTTGTTAAAAATGTCTGACTGTCTTAGCACTATGTTAGATTTAATAAATGTCAGGGGATATTATTGCAAGGAAATAATTTTATTTTTGTATCTAAATTTTTGAATTCTTGCACAAAGAATACATAATATCGAATAAAATTAAACATAACTGAATTTTAAAATCTACTAACTACGTATATATAAACATACAATTAAACGTAAAGGCAAAATATTCGCAAAAAAAAAATTAATAATTTGCTGCTTTGTAAGAATGAAACTTTTATGGATGCTACCCCAAAGGTATGCTTCATTTTCGTTACTTTTGCACTAAATTCATGGAGCTAAAAATATTAATTACCAGATTAATTAAATCTGTTAGAAATTTTAACTATCAGAGCAACTTTGTATTGGAAATTATGATATTTATATAATGATTTCCAGAAATAAATTTGAAATATTTTGTTTTACAGAATATTAAAGATTTTAATTACATTTTCATTTTCTAGCTTTTAAAATAAAGTGATTTTTAAAAAGGTATAAGGGAAACCCACAGAGCTGATCAAATTTTGACATACTTAGGTTGATTGTGATTTACACAACATTTAAGTTATTTAAGGTATCCGACTACGTTTGGAACCATGATTTTAAAAAAGTGCAAAAATGGATGATTTTCATGATATTTAGTCTCACTTATTTTAGACTACAAGTATAAAATTGTTTTAAGGACGTTTTGACAAAAAAAAAAAATATTTAAATGCAATATTTTAGCAAAAAAGTAACTTAGAATAATCTTTTTTAAAAATGTTCTCCTTTTGTGAAAAAGGCTTCTATTATAATAATATTTTGCCTGTATATAGCTCAGACCTCTTGAAAAAGGCTCAACTATGATTTTTGAAAAATTCACATTATTTTCAGAGTTAAAACTATTTGAAATAATTATCGGCGTTCTTTTCTTAAAATTGCTCCCCTCTATTGTCGTAAAATATGGATAAACCCCCTTCTAAGTTATATATTTCAAAAGTTCTGGTCAATTCCTACTCAGCTCAACAAAGAAAATTTTTATTTTAGTTACTTTTTATTAAATAATTACAATTAATATAAATATGCATGCATATATTGCAGAATCACATTAAGTGGCAAAACACCTTTTAAATTCACATTAAAAATTTTTTAACCACATTAAACTATAACACATTTAAAACTTTTTAATTCCTTAACTCCCCGTAACACCTCTTGGTAGTCACTTTCCGCAAAATCTGTTATTACCCTTATTTCCCTGCTATTTTATTTTAAAAAATTTATAAAGTTTCTCTATAATTGTTTAATAGCCTGGCGGTTATGGTAACGAGCTCTTTGCCAGCGTGACAGGAATTCGAGACTTACCTTTGAAGACCCACCATGTAGTGGCAGCTTATGCACGTTAAATCTGTCGAGGGTCAGTGCCCTGGTGTGGTAGTTAGGAGAGGTAGGTTTCGGCTCAGTGTTGCCCACTTGCACGCGCATCATTCGACCACTGTTCAAAATTACGAGGTCCATAGCTTATCCTCGTCTTGTCTTATAGTACGAAGTTGATATAATTCACTCTCATTGTGTACTAACTAATATTTTTACTAGTGAAATAAACATAGGCAATTAATTTAACCATTTATCTACCGCATTATGATTTACTACAATTTATTTCATGCAACATTTTTTTTAATCACTACATTAAAAACAAGAGATATACATCAATAAAATACTCAACTTATTTTTTTTTTGTTAGAGCTAATTAATTAAATTGGTACTTTAAAGTACCCTCATCACGCATACGTCTAAAATTTTCTCATAATACAAAACGACTGAATCGCTTTTTTAACGCAGTTTTAACTCTTAAAAAAAAGCTAAATAACCAGAGAACACTAATATTTTACAGTACAAAATATTTTTTTTTTTTTTTTTTTTTTTTTTTTTTTACACATAAAAGCAGGTTTTATACACTTAAAATTAATTTAAAGATATTAAAAGAACTAGTTTCTCCCTTTTCATTAAACACAAAAATTCATTACACGTTTTGTATTTTGAATGAGATTTCGATTGCATGTTTTTTTAAAGCACTTCATTCTGGGGTAGGAAATACTATACTTTCTGAAGATGAACTACTGCACCTTGGGTCTTGTTCAGTTTCTTGACCGCTATCTTAAGAATTTAACGAAAACTCCATCAAATAATTTTTGCTGGGACGTCTTTATCTGAAGAATCATTGATTGGAGGATTACTGCTTTCAGATGGTAGGCTCTGTAATAAATCCAAAGCCTCATGAAGACTGAGCTTCTTTTTTCTGGACAATCTAAGAAAAGGAAAATAATAATAATAATAGCACTTTGAAAACCTCCTATTGTTATTAAATCTCATTTACAAATAAGGAAATTAAAATGCTGCTAATTTTTGAATAAATAGAGAGATAGCTCATTTAATTGTGTGGTAAAAAAATAAACTCAGATTCAAAGTTCAAAATTTTTTGAAAACATTAAAATAAAAAAATAAACGAACAAAATAAATAAGTTAAGCAAAAAAATGCTAAAAAAGGCATAACTATTTTTCACAAAAGTGATGACGTAACAACCCAACAAAAATCAGCAATAAGCTACTCGGACGAAAAAAGAAAGGATGAAAAAAGTCTTTGCTCTAACACCCAGAGTGTTGTCGGTACTTGTAAGTACTTCAAAGTTTTTCAAATATCAAATTAATTACATGCATTGTTAACTTATAAAAAATAGTGAAATCGTGTTTTCTAAGATCTTAACTAACGTAAAAAAATGCACTTACCTTTTGGCGTTAAATAGTTATTCGGAACAAAAATGGCAATCTTCGCAATCCGATCCAAAAGTCAGCTGAGAACAGAACGTCTGCTTTAAAACTATTCACCCTCCCCGTCAAAATATTCATCATAAAACCTGTGCTGCTATGTATCCTGGAAGAATGGAATTAAAAAGTGTTCCTACTAAATGTCGTCAGAATATTCGTAAAAGTTGTTATTCTATATCAGAGGTCACCAAACGTTTTGAGCTAACGGACCAGTAAATTCGTAATTTAAATCCAGCGGACCACTAATAGGATTTTTAAGTGTTAAATTATTGTTATGAATCGAGTTTTTTTCAATGCATCTTAAAACATAGCGTAACGTGAGGACTAAGTATATTCCACATATTTCTGGGGACCAGGGAAATTTTCTCAAGGACCACCACTTTGGTGACCTCTGTTCTATATAATTTGGAAGCGAGTGGTACTTATAAGTACTGACGGTAGATAAAGGGTTAAAACGAAGTTGAAGGAATGAAAAATGATAAAAAAAAAAAAAAAAAAAGATCATTACTAAAAATAACTTAATTAATTGTTACTTTATTCAAAAATTTCAGATATGGTATAATGAATGGATATTTATCATCAACATGCATTTTATAATATTAAGAATACCATTGCGGGTATTTTTGCTTTTCGTCACATAAAAATAACATTACTTACTACTTACTGTTGCTTCCTCGTTTTTGAAATACGGTATAATAATTGGAATTGCTTCCATTCACAAATAATTAGATTATTAGAAATCCCAATATGAATATTCTTGCTTTGCGTTATATAATTCCATGATAGTAAAAAATTTAGTACGGAATGAAATTATCGCTGGGCTGGATACATTTGCTTCTCAGAGTCATTCTTAATTTATACCTGACATTTCAATTGTTAAAGATTATTCTGCAGAAACCTGAGATGATAACAACTTTATATTTTGTAATATTTTTTAAGAATTATTTTCTACTTCTGTAGCAAGTTTTTAAGTGATAACGCAAAAAATGATAAGTTAAAAAAATTTTGAAAATTGAAATTCTAAAACAAGTGAGATTGTCTTGTACAACAAATCGCAGAATGTGATTAGGAATAAATACCACGTCTTAAATGTCAGTAAAAAATATGTATCGCATTTTAAGAGTTTTCTCTATTGCGTGTTTATAACATTCAACGTGCAAATATATATGAGTTCTGAGGCAATGGAGCAGTAACGATATTAGCATTTTCATATTTTCAATACTTATATTACGTAATTTTAACGTTATATTTTCTAATTGTTTCCTAATTATTCATATAAGATTGTTTTTTATAGGAAGAAATTGTTTACCAAATGAGTTTAAATACGAGGTCTATTTTTAAAGTAAGGTCCGTTGACGTGTATAGTTCCCCACTTCACGCGTGCGCCGCGACGAGTCTATGCGTCAGTGAACACTATCCTTTGCGAACACTATCGTGCCAGTCTGTAGCAGTCGTATAAGATTCGCTGTGCGTCTTAAAAATGTCTGAGGTGATTGAATCGCCCGCCAAGTATGAGATACGGTCTGTCATCCGTTTTTGGACTTCGATAAAATGCTCTGGTTGCAGACATTCATCGCCAGATAACAGAAGTTCATGGCACAGAAGCAATGAATGACAGCAAAGTTCAAAAATGAGTCAGGAAGTTTAAATATGTGCGAACAAACGTCCATGACGAAGAACGCTCAGGCCGGCCTTCTGTAATAACTAATGATTTGATGCAAGCAGTTGAAACAAAAATTTGTCAGAACAGGAGATTCCCGATAACTACTCTTTCATTAGAATTTCCCGACGTTTCTTGGTCAGTGGTGTACAAAATTGTGACTAAAGACCTCATCTTTAAAAAATTGTGTTTTCGTTGGGTTCCCAGACTACTCACAGAGGAGCACAAAGAGAAGAGTTTTGCCATTTCATAGGACTTTTTAATTCGTTAAGAAGAAGGGGATGGCATGTTGAGTCGAATCGTTATTGGAGATGAAACATGGGTCACCAGAATCAAAGCAACAGTCAATGGAATACCGACACACATCGTCTCCCGTCAAGGTCAAAGCCAAACAAACGCTGTTCAAGCGCTAGATTGTGGCAACAGTGTTCTGGGACCGGCGCGGTGTTTTGCTGGTGGACTTAAAGCCACACGGAACAATAATCAACACAGGTGTCTTCTGTTCAACTCTACGAAAGCTCCGAAGAGCATTGCAAAACAAAAAGCGCAGCATGCTGTCAAAAGGCGGTTTGCTCCACGATGACGCAAGGTCTCACACTTCTCGAATGACTCAGGAGATTATCGAATCTTTTGTCTGAAAGGTTTTGGACCATACACCATACATGCCAACCTTGGTCCAAGCGATTTCCACCTTTTTCGGTACCTCAAACACAGTCTTGGCGCGATGCGTTTCAGTGACAATGAAAAAGTGAAAGCAGCCGTGAACTCTTGGCTGTCCAACCCAGCGGCAGACTTCTTTGAAGATGGTTTTCAAAACTTAGTTCTAAGGTATGACAAGTGCATTAATAAATTTGATAACTATGTTAAAAAATAGGCAAAAGTATGTACAATCCTACAATAAAGGCTTTTTGCAACAAAATATTGTCATTTCTTTTAAGCAACGGACCTTACTTTAAAAAAGCCCTCGTGTTTCGAGATAATTAGAATAAGAAATATTTTTTATCATACGTAAAAATCTCTATGCAAAATTTTTATTCATGAAATAATATACACAACTTCCAGAAAACAATATTATTCGCATCTTTAATATTTTTCAAAGATTGTATCGCGCGCGCGCGAAATGTGAGGCAACACTAAAAATTACGACTATGGCACCAAGTTTCAGATTCTAATGTCATCGTAATGTCAGATAGTCAATAATAAAAAAAACTCGAAATCCAACTGCTTGAAGCTAAGTATAATTTGTACAAGACAAATTAAAAATATGTAAATTACTACATAATTTCTTATATTTTAGGACCTTGAAAATTTTTCATCTTACTTTTTTTCCACATCCGTTATTTCGGATTATTTATCGAGGGGAAAAACGTGCCTAATTATGCTGAAAAATAATAAAAGATTAAAAAATATTTAAATATTTAAAATATAAGGTATATATATATAAATATATATAAACATATACGCATACGATTTTAATGTTTCTGCTAAAAATGTAATGAGATAGTAGAAAGTAACTAATTAAGTAAATTACGTTTATCACACACACACAATATCTAATTGTATTTTGCCTATTTCCCATTAAATAAAAATCCTAAATTTGTCAGTTTAAAGTGCACTTTAAAACATTTTGTTAACTTATAAAATTAAAGTTGAAATAAATCACGTTTGTGATTAATAACATTAAATTGAATATCGAATATTTTCAATTTAATTTTTAAGAAAGTTCTATGATTTGTTTAGTCTCATATTTCTCTTCTTATCAAAATTATTATGTACATATAGTTGAGATTTAATACTTGATAATATCAAAGTTTTTCAAAGTCAACAAGATATTTTTAATAGATCTAATATATAGTGTTACTGATACCCTAAAATGTAATATTGGTTCTAGGGTGTTCTTGACTAGCTTTAACAGTCGATCTAGTATAAAGCTCCTAATTAGTAAATTCACTTATAATATATGCTCATTTTGGCAAATTTATGAGTACTCAGAAGTGAATTTCAATTTATTAAAGGATATATTCAAGATCATATGTAATTATTAGCTTCAAGAGCTCGTTAAGCTGCAATAAATAGCATAGCTGACGTAGTTTTAAGGACACTACAATTTCGAATAACGAACTACAAAAAAGCTCCAGTTTCCTTTTAATGGAACCCTAATTATTCTGCTTTTTCAATTCCTACTATTAGCTCGCACTGTATATATATTTATTTATTTATATATTTGTATATTTATATTTATTTATCTTGGTGGAATTTTCAATCGTTAATAAAATAGATTTTAAAGCGCTGAATTGAGCTGAAATTTTATATACAGGATCATTTTGGATGACAATACAATACTTTAATTATAATTAATAAAAATTAATTGATTAAAACTAATTATTTAAAGAATTACAAATACAGCCACGTTGGCGACTTAGCTACCATTTTGGTGACTTGTGTCAAGACTTGAAAAGGTTTTTTCTCGCGTGTTAAAGTATTCAGTTGGACTGAAATTAAAAGGACAATACGATACATTAATGATAATTAAAAAAACTAATAACCACTTAATGTTATGATTCTGTCCTATGCATATACATATTTTTATTAATTATAACTATTTAATAAAAAGTAGCTGAAAAATAAAAATTTTCGTTGTTGATCTAAGTAGGAATTGACTTAAAAACTATTTTTTTATATTACTTGTTTTAAAAATCTTATTAGAAGGGAGCTTTAAAGCGCACAGAATTCTCTGAAATTATCTTGCATAATTTTAAAAAAAAATGTGAAATAGAATCAAAGTGAAAATTTCCAGACATATTTTTCAAGAATATTTTCTCAAAAAAGGGATTTAGACATCAGACTTGGACATTGACTTTACTTGATGATGTAGCTTTGGGAATTTTTGAGAGAAAGATCTTACGCTGCATTCTTCGTGGAATCCAAGTAAATGGATAATGAAGATTTAACTTAGAACTCTACAAAATTTACAAACATCCTGATATTGTAAAATTTGTCAAATTAAAGAGACTTAAATGGGCTGATCATCTGGCCAGATTTAATGAAGATTGTTGCTGCAGGGATATCTTTCTGGCAAAGTCTATGGGGAATAGACCTCGGAGTCACACCGGTAAGATGGATTTACTGTGTCGAAAAAAACCTAAATATTTTAAAGATCAAAAACTGGAAAACAGTTGCCAAAAGTACAAATGCCTGCAGAAAACTTTTGAAGAAGGCCAGGGCCCTGAGTCATTGAAGAAAAAGAGAAGATCTATTCATAGAATAATCTCGAATATTTTTAGCAGTGTCAGATATCACTTCCACATTCAAAGTTGCCTTTCTACACGGATCAATGGCTAGCTGATATGCATCTGATGATTTCAGGTGTTAATGCTGATGGAATTTAAAATATTAGTTTTAATCACAAATTTATAATTTTATTATTTGTCTTCATCCAATTTCTACTGTTAGTTCACTCTCTCCCTATATATATATATATATA
>BMAV01010421.1:45132-62366 GCA_019973955.1 Trichonephila inaurata madagascariensis
TTTTTTTTTTTCGTAAGGAATGAGGAATGTTTGAAAATAACTATAATTCCAAATTCACAAATTAGTTTTAATTATGTAAATTTTGCAACATTTTCCCAACAGGATTTATCGTTTATTTTTTTAAAAAATATCTTCATAATCCCCTACTCTCCAAAGCACTGTAATAATAACAATGTATTTTATTACATTTTATATATTACATAAGGGAAAAAATCATGTTGACTAAATCCGTATTTTATATCGAAACTTCAAAAAAGGAAGTTCTTTTATTACCTATTCCTGTTATAAAATTTGATGAAGTGATATACAGTGAATGCAAGTATGAAATGTCCGATAGAGAGGATATTTTTTTTTCCTTTCCGATACATTACTCCTTTACACATCTTGCAAAGCAAAGCATGTCTTAAAATTTATGACCTCAAGATTTAGTATTCATCAGCGACATTGTGATTTAGTAGAGTCTGGTCTGTTGTAAGGTGAGGAAACTGTAAATCTCCGAATGACCTTAAGAGGAGGAAATATCCGGCTTTATCATCAGAAATTTCGTGTCAAGTATATAGGTAACAGATGGAATATTGCGGCTACTAAAAGAGGGCGTGGAATCCGTAATAATTTAATGTAATACTTTTATATAAAAAAATGGGTTAAACTATTTTGTGTAATACGCACTTATCTACTATATACGCAAGTGCTTAAAAATATTCATTTGACCATTTCAAATTTCGTGATATTTGATTTAGAGTTTTCAAAAAAATTACTTATACATATAAGATGGTAAAACTGGACATACAGTCAGACCTCTATATAGCGAAGTCGCTAAATCTCGAAAAAAAGTTCGTGATATGGAAAATTCGTTGTATAGAGGATCTTCTTTTAATGTTCTTTATAAACAACATACAAAAACATTTTAAATTCATAAACGAAAAGAAATTGTTCACACTTTTTTGTAATTTAATATGTATTTATTTTATATATCTTACTCATAAAAAAGAATAGTAAGAAAAACTGCATGGAGAACAAGAAAAAAGAATATCGAGGAACCCACTGTATTTTCAACATTTAGAAAAACGTTTTATATTAAAGTTAATGAGTGTGACACACACATTTTCTAATTTAAAACATACAAATAATTGTGAACATGTATTATTTTTTCTAACCAGAAATCGACATTTGACTTTTCAAGGACTAGTTTAAGGACACGGGGACACGAGACAACACCACTGAGAGGGATATAGAAAATGTTTCTAGTGAACTAGATAAAGCGGGTTTACGGCTGCACCAATTAAACAACCAGAATTATATAGGTATCAGTAAGTTAGTACCAAAGTGCAAGACAAGGCCGTTTCAAGATGTATGACCACCATGAGTGAGTGAATATTAACTTCGTACTGTTCAGCTACACGAGGGCTTTTGGCGACGGACCACGTAATTTTGAACCATGGTTAAGTGACGTGGACGACACCTGAGCTGCTACATCCCTCTCCTAACTACCACACCACACCAAAGGAAGGACGTTTCAGCTCTCGACAGATTTAACTTGCATTACTGCCCTACACGGTGGGTCTTTAGTGGTACTGGGCTCAAACTCAAGACATGCCTGCTATGATCCGATACCTTGACTACTAGGCAACCAAAGACCGTATGACCACCATAAAATGTGTTAAAAGAGAGAATAACTTGAAATGTCCGAAAGTACTTTAAAAATAGGGAGGGAAAAACATTGAATCACAAGAGAAAAATTTCATTATATAGAAAATGCGCTTCATTATTGAAAGGCTATTTTACGAAGAAAATCATTTAATGTGCTTGGTTCCAGAAAAAAGTTTGCTATGTAAAAAAATTCGCAATATAGAGGTTCGTAATATAGAGATTCGATTGCATTTATCCGATTGGTTAGATGAGATTTATCATCATTTAAGAGCTTGAAAGTCTGATGCTCATAATATAAATTTTCATAAATTCTAAATACTCAGTTCTATAGACACTAAGTAATTAAATCATTTTTTATCTAACTAAATGTGGTGATGCTTATGAAATGAGATTTTAATCTTGAGTGTGTGAGTATATTGTCAATAATTACTCTGACAATATGGTTTAAAGGAAATTTACTGCCTAAATCAGTTAGAAATCATTTTTGTTTTGAAGTATTCCCTTATAAAAGATAAAGAAGTTTAATCAAGATATATTTTCTTTTTAAATATTCAAACATATTTAATTTTCATTGTTTTTATTTGATGATTAATCTTTTAAGAATAAAACTATAGATAAATTATGGACAAATACAGAGTGTCCCCGAATGTCATACACAAACTTAGAGTGGAAGTAGAGTACATCCTGAGGAGCCATAATTACATAGGAAAGCATGGGCGGAAACGTAACCCTAACGAGATAAAGATGCACAAAGACGGTAAGGCCACAATAAAGAATGCAGTGTAAAACGCTTTATTACAAAAAAAATTAACAACAGCAAAAAAATAATAAATTAAAAGTATGACATTAAAGACACAGGATGTATTTGAAATTGTTGCCATTGGCATGTATGCACACACAAAACCAACACAACATGGATTGGTGGAAAGGTTCTGAAATACCGGGCAGTTCACGGATAGTAGCAGCAGTGATGGATATTCGTGCCACCAGTTCCATTTCAAAACTGATAAGCGTTTCATCAATCATGGAACTGAATGATGCAGGTTCTGAAGCCCATAGCAAACTTTTCATGATTCGGTTGCCGCCTCGTTGGGTATCTTTATCCATACAACGGTACAGCAACACGTACATTTCCGTTGGCTAGGCCTTAGATGAAGTGGATATCCGCCAACTTGGCGTTCGTGTAACAATTCATGTTTAACGCACGCTGCCTATGTCTGAAATGATGAAACTACATGTGCAGACCTTGTAATCTCGCAGTGCAACCTATTTCCTGTGTAATTATGCCTCCTTACTATTGTTCTCGTTCTCCCCTTCAAGTTTGTACACGTTATTTGGGGACACCCGGTATAAGGCTTGACCAAATGAAAAATGGAAAAATGTGCAATTGTGTCTGAATTATTGCAGCTGTAGTGGTGCCACTGAACATAGGTATAAAGGGAGGCAGGAGGTGTACACCGCCTACGATCTGCAATAATGAAACATGTTCGTTGTAGAGGAAATATATCAAAAGTAAGATCATACTGTTCATGCATGCGTCCAAATTGGAACAATGTGCGGTTGTATAGTTAATGATTGTGAAAAATGGCTGGATGTGGGCATCTATTAGCAAATGGGGGCAGTCTATGACAAGCACTGCTTAGTTCGGTCAATGGGTGCAAGAGTTTTCGTGAAGATCAGATCGTGATGAAGGTTCGGGATATCAGATCATCTCCCATAAAACCCAGACAACTTAAGCAAAATGTCGTTGAAAAGTGTAGGATCACCCACCGTACAGTCCATATTTGTCTCCTTGAAACCTTCCACAATTGTTCACACTGAAGAGAGCATTGCGTTTCAGTTAGGATGAGGAGATGAAGAAAGCTATGCAGGATTTCGTCAAGAATCAACTTCGAACTTACTACAAAGAAGTCATAGGCATACTATCGCAATGATGGGACCTGTGTTACAACGCCAGTGGCGATTTATTTTGATTTGCAATAAAAGTATTATTTTTATTCAATTTGTTCACATTTCTTACGAACAATTCTTATACCAACATTTAGTATACATTTATTTATATATTCATTGAAGTAGAATATTTTCAGTATCAAATATTTGCAGTGTCTTAGATTTAGTTTAATATTCAACAGATCATATTGCTCTATTAACATTTAACTTTCTCACAGCTGCATTCAAAATGCTCCTCTCTCTCCAATCAACTTTTTATTTAAAATACCCAAAATTATGAAATTTTATTTGCAGTGCAATAAAAAATTACACAAAAAATGATTAATCTTCAATTTATTATCAGATTTATCTTGATGGGATGATTGTACATCAGGTTCCAGCCATTCATGATATCATTCTGTAGGATTCCTGAAGATAGTCCTATGTGATAAAATTCCATCCATATTACTTGTGACATTTTTAATCATTCCATTTTTTTATGTTCAAGAAAAGATATTTACCTTTTTATTAATACTACTCTATAAGATTAAAAATAGGATACTTATAACACAAATTATAAATATATTTTTTGATTTATTGATTGGGCACGCTAAAATTAAGAGGGCGCTGTCTTCAGAGATAAAAAAAAGAATAATCTATAGAAAGTTTATTCCACCAACGTAACAGCCTAAATAAAATGATATTAATGAATAAGAAATTCTAGTTTTACTTAATATGTAATAGAGTTTATTGCTTGATTCTAAAACAGTCACATTTAATGTGAAATAAAGTACAAAGAAGGTATTTTTTTTAAAGTTATCAAAATTTAATGTAAAATTATAAAATATTTTACATTCACAAGATAATCCTATGATTTAAATAACATTTGTATGTAAATCAATAATTATTACTAGAAATTATATTCAGATCCTGTGTAACTTATGTTATTTCTTAAAAATTACAAATAAAATAATTTTAATTGCAACTCAAAGCAATTTTCACACTCAAACAGTTGATTGTACTCAAAAATATTTTTAATTACATCAATTTAAGAGTGGAAAAATTCTTTAAAATGAAACCAAAACCAAAACATAAGCTCAGAAAATTTCAAATATCTTAAAAACTGATTTGTTATTAGATCTGAAATTTGGCGGCAAGCTGCACAATGATATGGGCCACAAGAAAATGCAAAAAGAAAAAAAAAATCGGTATATTTGAGATTTGTAGATTACTGTGTTGCCTTAAAAGAAGTTATATCAAGTTACTCAAAAAAGTAACATAAATATTATATACCTATCTAATAATTCTATAAGTATAAAATAGATAATCCCTTAAATCCAGTGGTGCAATTTTAAAGCGGGTGGGGGCTCTCTAATGCGTCGCCCAACGTATTCTTTTGATCTTGCCGATTTTCGCGACCAAAATTACATCAAAAAATTAATTATTGAATACATAGTATGCATTAATTAATAAAATTAACTATTAATATAGGATTAACATAGGATTACAATCATCCGAAAAAATTCAAGAGCTTTAGAAGAGTCTAGACCCGGGGACACCCCCCCACTCCTTCTGTGTCACATTGCTTAAATTAGTTAAAATAATTATATTGTTACGTAGATCCGGGTTCGATGATATTATGCAAAACAATCACAAAGAAAATAAACAGTTCTTTAAGAGTGATGCGAATTTATTAACAAAAATCCAATCCTTTAAATACAGGTTTCAACGGCAGTATTCACAGGGTATATATCCAAAGGTCTTAACACCTTCAACAGCAGTCAAACACAATCATCAGTGTTTAAAAATACACGTAAGTAAAGATTATTCGCAAGCACAGCCGAGCTAATCACTAGTCAAAACAATCCTCACTACTCGCTGGTTTAATCCAGACTGACTCATTGTGGCTGGCACTCCTATTTATAGGCGCGGCAGAAACTTCCAGAAATATAAACGCTCGTGTCATCGAGCGTGACGTTAATGGAGAGATACAGTACTTTCTAGAAGAATCCAGAGGGTTCCGAACTCACCAACATGGTCGCCAAAAATGATGCCAACATGGCTCTACTGCCAAGATTTCGCCAAGTTCTCATTGAACCGCTATTATAACGTAAGGAACAGCACTGCTTGTGAATACTACAATTTTAACATGAAATAAATATAACATAGAGTAATATAAATGCATTAAACACCCAAATACAAATTATGTACACTATTTATACAAAATTCGGTACAATATATTGTGTTTGAAATAACCCCATAAATGCATTTTTGGAAAAGTATTATGAATATTGTTAAATAATTCCTGTCACTTAGTATTATTGCTTCGGGATTTAAAAATATTTTGTTTCCTTTTACAAAAGAAAGTTTACACTTCAAGTTTCCTAAGGTATTGTATAAACAGTAAAACGATTTTATGGATTGATAAAAATTGCATTATAAGGAAAAAGGTTTACAAAATTTTATAAAGAAGTGCTGGTTTAGCAACAACAACAAAAAAACAAATTGGATTTTCTTCCAAATATTGAAAAAGAAGACTCTTGAGTTTTTTAAAAGGGTTGTTATTTTCCTCACATCATCTAATTTTTTTTTTCTTTTTGAAGATTGAAACTTTTTAAACTAGAGCCTGAAAAATAATATTCAGAAAAGGTTTTTTGAGAATTTGAAAGCATCGGAGACTTTTGGGATGCGATGAAATAAATACTTTAAAATTTTCTTTATATTTGTTTAGTCATAATTCCCTGCGTATTCAGAAAACGTATCCATTCAGCAACGATTTTAATATATATTTTTTTTTTCTTTAAGCGTTAGAATATTTAAGACGGAAGAGTATTCAACACACGCAACTTTATATCTTTCTTCTTTTATTGATCAGTTAAATTTCTCCTCATGTTATTTCGAATTCTCTAAAAAAATGTAAAAAAAAAAAGAAGAAAAAAAGTTTTTAGCATTGAATAACAAAGAAAATATTAAATAAATTTATACTAAACTAAGGAAACACAATCAAATGAAGAAGTTGTGAACTGAGCTGGCACTGTATTTTTTGACTTTGAATCACAGCATATTTAACTCTTAAAGCAATCAACCTTTTTTGCCCAAAATATTCGAAAAAAATTACTCATTTTTAATTACTGATAACTAAGTATAATTCTTAACAAAATGAAAAAAAAATACATATTTTACTTTAATTTCCAATTTTAAAGTTTTAAGACTATTTTATCGTTTATAATTGTTGAGCACAGAAACACCTGAATGTTTGCTCTTTCGTTTTCTACTCTACTATTAGTTCCCTCTATCCCTATATATATATAAACTTAATTCAGTGGCGCATTAGCTCATGAATGCCAAGGCTTACTGTGTCCAACTCAGTATACGCGACCTTGGGCCCTGAGGTGCATGAGCAATTTTGTGCGTGTATGTACATATAAATGCACACACAATATGAAGCATGGTGTAATACTTAATCTGACGTTGAAATGAGGACAAAGATTATATCGGCTTTTTTGGATTATCTTTCCATTTTCATTACTTCTCAAGCAACAAATTACATATTGCCTTGCCAATCCCTATTTTTTTATGGAATATTTCCGGGTATCTACGTTCTTGCCTTCAATGAAAATTTATCTTCTTCACCATACCTAATATCCCGGATAAGCACTATTTCAGAACCATGGACAATCTGCATCTCTAAAAAACATTAGCACTAATAATCTCTCTATAAGAACTCTAAATATTTGCTAATCAAAGATGAAAGAAAAAAAAAAGCATCAGTGCCCATACAGCGTATGGGCAAACCATTGGGGCTAGCTTTTGGTAGCCCGTACGGGTAAAACAATTAAAGGGTTAATTGTTCTGCCCAAAGCCTTGCAAACGATACTCCTCGACACTCATGTTAAGTTTTAAGAAAATTTTTCAGTCAAACAAAAAATTAAATATTCCATTTTAATTGGAAAATTATATTTTTAAAAATAAGTTCCTTATAAGTGAAAACAGGCATTAATTGTAACATAAATAAAATTTAAAAAAAGACTGACTGACTGATAAGTTCATCAATGCAATAGTAGATAAAAATGAATAAACTTTGAAGATTTAAAGAAACAGAACGAAAAATTCTAATTAAAACTTAGCTTCACATGCTGTCCAAGATTTAAGACAAATAGTGAATAAGAAAGAAAATGATTATGGTTTGAACGTATTAAGATAATTCCTAAATTCCTAATCAAAGTAAAGTTGTACTATGTGTAACATTAATTTTTAACTATTTTTTAAATAGATTTTTGCTGAAAATAAGTTATAATTAAATGTACCTGTGCAAATACGTATTTAATATTTACATCAATTCGTTGGACAAATATCTCTGTAAGATTTGAATATGTATTAATTCGTCCATGCGTTTTTTTTACATATACCTTCAAATCGACTAGTGTACATAAGAATACAGTTTGTTAGTTTTCTTTATTATTTATATGGCAAAAAAATTTGTTATAAAAATCTGAAATGATTTTAATAATACATAGAAACTTTTGAAAAATATATCAAGAAAAAGGAAACTGTTCGATTATGAAAAGTGGTTTCTGTTATGAAACTGGAAACAATATTTAACGAAATCTCTTTGAAATGATATAATTCCTTTTTTTTTTAATTCACAAACATTCCTTGTAATTTAATAAATTTTTGAATTAAACAAGAGTAAAATATTTTTACTATTTAAATTCAAAATTTATAAAATAACTTTTGATTTACGAAAAGTATAAATTTATGTTACTGTGAGCATTTTAATTATCTAACATTTGACTTATTTCTGTATATATTCCATAAGCGAAAAAATACAAATTTTAAGAATTTATCCAAAAAACGGACGTTTCAAGAAAATAAATAGCTTAACTCCTTAACTGCCACGGGTGTACATATAATCCTCACTCAACCGGTGCTTTAAGTGCAATAGACGTATATATACGTCTTTACGAGATACGATCCTTTTCTTTGTGTTGCTATCAGTTAAACAATACCGAAGGATTTGAAATGCCATAAAATGATTTTCACAGTGTTTGCAGATGATTTGCTTATTTCAGTGAAAAATTTACTTATTTATGCCCGTTTTTTCCCATTAGTTACCCGCTGTGATTGAATGAATATTAACGTCGCATTTTTCAGCTACACGAGGGCTTTTGGTGACGGATCTTGTAATTTTGAACCATGGTCATGTGACAACCATGGTCTGTCACCCCCTCTCCTAACTACCACGTCAAACCAACGGGAGGTCGTTTGAGCTCTCGACAGATTAAACGTGCATCACTTCCCTACATGGTGGGTCTTTAGTGGTACTGGGCACGAAATCACATGACACGCCAGCCATGATCCGATACCTTGACGACGTGGCTACCGCGGCCACCACTACTTAAACGCATACGCGCACCTATGTGAAAAATGGTGGCAATGGGGGAACGAATCACGAAACTTTAAATCAGTAGTTAAGGGTTTAAATATGCTATAAATATTTAATGTTTTGGACTTATTTTATTTGATTCATTAGATGGAAAAGAACATTTTTAAGGATAGCTAAAAGCACTTACATAATACAAATTTATCGAATTATTGATAACCGTTGTCGGAAAAATGCATATCAATGGATTAATTTTGAATAACTTCAGTCTTATTTGTGTAAAGACAGCTGATGTGTTTGCGAACAAAAATATAAATAAAAAGCATTTGTCTGGAATCATTCAACATCAACCTTTTAACAGTTTATACTCTTTTTTTTTGGTAAGTCGTAATTTAATTATTTCTGGAATTGAAGATTTAAAAAAATATGCACTGAATGTAATTTTATTTGAAGGTTATAAGGGTTTTTCCCCTTCTTTTAAGTATGAAATTGTAGGAAACCGTCTATTTTTTTTTTTTTTTTGTCTAACAGCAATTTATTAAAAATTCAACTTTCATAAAATGTACTTAAAAATTTTGGTTTCGAATAAAGAGAGATGCAGATTTTCATTTTACCCCTTCAACATATTTTAATTTCATTTTACTTGTTTACTTCCGATTTCTTTAAATAATTTTCAATTTTTAATGTTTTCTCCATATTTATATAAGTGAAAAGTACTGCTAGATACGTGCATAACAAAGGAGGTAAGATCATGAAAAAAAAAAATTGAAATTTAAAAACTGAACGAGTAAACAACATTAAAGAAATACACTATATAAACAATTCATTATGTTTTTCTCTTAGATTTACCAAGAAAGAAATATGTCTTACTTTAGATTCTCATTTTGTTTCGTGTTTTCCGAAAGCCTTTTAAATAAAGAATATTATTCTTATCTTCCATCAACGTTAGAAATACGTATAAAACACGTTTAGAGTGGCAAGGCTGAAGATTTTCAATAAATATTATATCTTTTTGTTAATTTTATGGCTGAATATATATTAATTCTTATATTCTCACTCTTCATGAATAATAAAATAATTTGCAGGAATATTAAAGAGGTAAATAAATGACAAAATTCAGTATTCCAGTCAAAAAGAAATGCCTACGATTATATTATAGAATACTTATACTCAAACGTACAAAATGAATTTAAAATATGAATTTTTAATTCCAAAACGTATAGTATTATACGAGATCTCGCTAACAATTTATATCTCAGCTAATTTATGGCCGTACAAGTAATTACCGTATGCATATTAATGATTTGCTGTACTTTAGAAAAATTTCAGCATAAATAGTTATGAATAATTTCAAATTATTTAGTAGTATAAAAGGTTAAACATTTTAGGCGTTCTTTAGTTTTGCATTTTATGTTTGTATTTTTTTTCAACTTAAAAGTCATGATTTGTAATATAAATATAATAAATTAGATTTTGGCCCCTCACTACCATTAATTTTTTTTAGATAGTAAGCTACTTATAGGAAAACTAAATTAAAACAGATAGAAATAAACTCATTTATAGAAAAATAAATTACATACAATGAAATACGTTTAACGCGAAAAACTTAAGACGAAACATCGGTTATCATTAAATAATACAACGGTCTCGACAAACTGCTACGTTTTTTCATGCATTTTTTTCCCCTTAACATGGAAATATTATCCTTCTGAGAATGAACAACATACGGAAAACAACAGTAGCACAGGCTAGATTTAAGATGGGCGTGAAATGATATTGAGATAATTTCACATGTTTCGTAGAAAAATGGCTAAATTGGCTTTGAAATACCCTCAGAATTGACTGTGACACGAGCCAGTTTTGTTTATATAAGCTACTTTCATCTTCATCCCTACAAATGCCACACAAAACATCTCATCTCTTTTTTTTTATAACTATTTTAGAAGAATTTCTTACAAATACAATGGAAAATAACTGATTGGAAAAACAAATTACTATTTCACTTAAAATGAAGCGGGAGCTTCTTATGGCTGTTGATCAAAAACAAAAGATGGAAACTAAAATCTGAAAAAGATTTAGTTATTGTTAACTCTACATTTTCAACAAAACATGCATAGATACTACATATCTATGTAAATTAAATGTACTCTGATAAACTTGATTTTGATAAATATAGTTTTTTTTAATAGCCTTAAACATGAATTTTTTTTACCATATAAAAAATATTTCAGTCCCCTAAGTTTCGTGTTAAACGATTTTAACTTATCTGGAATGCAAATACATTTCACCAAAAGGAACGTGGTGAATAAAAGTTGCTGCAACTGTATATTTGAGCATTCTTGTATAACAATGTAATTCATCTTTTACTTACTTAATGAGCTTTTTCATAGATCTAAGACTAAAAGTATCTAATTGTTATTTTAAAGCGTTTTGGATTCATTCATTTTAGTTCTCTTAAAATAAGGTCTTATTGATCTAGGGGCGGTGTAGTCTAGTGGTCATGGTCGCGGACTCGTGGCTGGCGTATCATGAGTTTGAACTCTAGTGTCACTAAAGCCCCACCCAGTAAAAAAGGCTGATGCACGATAAATCTGTCCAGGATCAAACGGTCTCCCGTTGGTGTGGTGAAGAACTTTGGACAGGGATTTACCAGCTGAGGTTTCGTCCTCGTCACTTGTTCATGGATCAAAATTACGATGTCCTCGTGTTGATTTACAGAGCGACATAAGCAAACACTTATTCACTATCATTAATCAATTGCGTTTGCTGGACACTAAATTGGTTTTTACATGAATTTATATTGTTGTTGCTACAAATGCCACCTGATTGGCCTGTGGCGCATCGAGGCGCACAAAATTAATCATGGCAAAGGGCTAGATTGTATGCCTGTCGTTATCCGTAGCCTTGAGCACCAGGCAGGCGATAGCACGTCTTGGTTTGTTTCCACCCCAATTTTGAGAGACGGGAGGAGCGGTCAGGGCCTCTCACCTCTCTTTTACCCTTTCACCAAACTCACGAGAGGACTTGCTGCTCGATGGTAATTTACAGTACCCCCCTTCCGCGAAGGTACTCTTCATTTACAAACATCCATGCCTTCTTCGGGATTCGAACTGAGTCCCTACGCATAGCAGTCTGCGTCGTTAACCACTCTACCGGACGGACGGCAATATTAATTCATTTCAATTGTTAACATTTTAACTCTTTTTCATGTAATGTATTCCTATAAAAAAATACAATGAATTATTAAAAATGTACTGCGTAATGTTTCGAAAAAATAATCAGATGAGGAGAGGAGAATGTGGACATTAGAGATATTTTAATTATTAAGATTTTTATAAACTAGTGACATATTTTTATTTAAAAAAAAACATTTGTTTAATATTTGCTCGTAAAATTACTTTGTTTACTGTAATATATCACGTTTCTAAAATGAGATTCCCTAGAAATTTTTTGATGTTCATGAGATCAAGTAAGAAATAAAGTTTACACTGCCACAGCTTTTTTGTTAGTAACATATTACTTGATATGTTTAATAACATATCAACTCCTCAAAAAGTAATTTCCGTGCCATCAGTTTGGCGATCCATCAGCTCTCCAAAAAATCATCTTAGGCTTATCAGTTTCGATAATCAATCATCTTCTTGGAAAAGATGACGTCCAGATAAACAACTTGATGTAGTACAAGAAAATAACCATAACAAGACAGCATGTATTCCCTTTATGTATCATAATATTACTTAAATTGTAGGGATAGTAATAATTAAAACGAAAGGTAAAGAAACAATGTATTTTATGTTTGAAAATTTTATAACTACATGTTCACTTTTACATTATCCTTTGTTTCTAAGTATAAAAAAATTATCCTTTCACAAAAGAACTTAATTATCAGTATTAATATATTTGCACAATCAAAACATGATAATATAAAAACCTTTAAACTATACAGTCAGTGTTTAATGTATCCGACTACATTCGGAACCCTGAGTTTAAAAAAGGGCATAAATGGATAATTTTCTTGATATTTAGCGTTACTTAGATTAAAATACATGTATAAAATTGTTTTAAGGACATTTTGATTAAAACAAATATTTAAATACAATATTTGGGCAAAAAAATTAACTTAGAATAACCTTTTTTTCACATGAAATGTTCTCCTTTTATAAAAAAAATGTTTCTAAAATAATAATATTTTGTGTGTGTGTGTGCTTATATAAAGTGAAGACTTCTCCAGAGAGTCTGAACTATTTTTTTATAAAAATTCACATTATTTTCAGAGTTACAACCAATTGAAATAATTCTCGGCGTTTTTTTCTTAAAATGTCTCCCCTCTGATGTCGTAAAACATGAATAAACCCACTTCTAAGTTATATATTTCAAAAATTCTAGTTGAATCTCTGTACAGAGGTCTGAGATATAGACAGGCAAAATATTATTATAATAGAACTATTTTTCACAAAAGGAGAATATTTGAAAATGGGTCATTCTATGTTCATTTTTTGTCAAAATATTGTACTTAAATAATTTTTTTATTGTAATGATATTCTTAAAACAATTTTATATACATTTTCTAATCTAAGTGACACGAAATATCATAAATATTATTCATTTATACGCTTTTGCAAAATCACGGTTCGGAACGTATTCGGATATCTTAAAACAAAAGGTAAGAAGCAACGTATTTTATGTTTAAGAATTTTATAACTACATGTTCACATACATTATCCTTTGTTTCTATTGATAAAAAATTATCCTTTCCCAATAGAACTTAATTAGCAGTAGTAATATATTTGCACTCCTAAACATGATAATATAAAAACTTTCAAACTACGGTCAGTGTTTAAGCTATATTTCCTGTAATGTATAATAAATATGGTCAACAACATGAATTAAAATTTAATTTTAAGACAAAAAGAGTCTAAAAAAATGTTTCAAATAAAAATAAATAATTTTCGCTTATTTATCGCACTTTTAGACTTTTTTTTGTCAAATATTTTATAATTATTAAGGTATCCGATTACGTTCGGAACCGTGATTTTGCAAAAACGCATAAATGGATAATTTTCATGATATTTAGTGTCACTTAGATTAGAATACATGTATATAATTTTTTTAAAGGCATTTTGACAAAAGAAAATTATTTAAATACAATAGTTTGGCAAAAGGATAACTTAGAATAATCTTTTTTCAAAATGTTCTGCTTTTGTGAAAAATGCTTCTATTATAATAATATTTTGCTTGTACATAGCTCAGACCTCTCTGCAGAGGCTCAACTAGAATTTTTGAAATATATAACTTAGAAGTGGATTTATCCATATTTTAAGACAACAGAGGGGAGCAATTTTAAGAAAAAAACGCCAATAATTATTTCAATGGGTGGTAACTCTGAAAATAATGTGAATGTTTCAAAAATTCTAGTTGGGCCTTTGTAAAGAGGTCTGCGCTATATACAGGCAAAATATTGTTATAATAGAAGCATTGTTTTCAAAAGGAGAACATTTGGAATAAAGATTATTCTAAGTTATTTTTTTGCCAAAATATTGTATTTAAACAATTTTTTTTTGTCAAAATGTCCTTAAAACAATTTTATGCTTGTATTCTAACCGGAGTGACTCTAAATATGATAAAAATTATCCATTTATGCGCTTTTTTAAAATCACGGCTCCAAACGTAGTCGGATACCTCAAATGTAATGATAACGTCACACTATTGTTGTATATGTGATGTTTGTAATATTAGGGACTAGGGAAAAAATTAAAACCTGTGAATTCAAAATATTTATTGTTCGTGAAAACAAAATATTTATTTTTCCTGTCCTTGTTGATGTTTGCGACTTGCAGAGTGAGGCACTGCTGCAGACCCCTTTCTTAAAGAAGAAAGTGTTTTTGTTTTTTTTTCCGTTTTGACTTTCTGAATGATATTGACAGAAGGTTGTTTTTCCAGCAAATTACTACAATTGTTATACATCTCCAGTAGATTTGAGTGCCATTGGAACGTTTTACCGTCGACGTTGTGGGCACTCTCTTGTTAAGATGGCCTAGTCCAGTTAACGCTTGCGCCGGTTCGTTTTGAATCCGTGGTCACGATTTATTCAGAATGTCTTAGTCTCTCTATAGAATGGATGCCTAATCAACCAGTATCGTTAGGCTGTGATGCTGCCTATTGTTCAAGTCCTGGATCAAAACTTTGGTGACAAGGTGTTTAACTTGGCACACAGTTGTGTATATTTGAACCACTGACATCCGGTCTGCAGCTACGCCGTGCATACCTTAGACGACTGAGACGAAAGAAATCACTATTTGGGCTAATCATTAAGGCTTTTTATTCCTGTTATATGTTGTTTGCTATCTAAGGATGGAGAAGCGCCGCTACAACCTCATTAATAACTATAATTTATGAAAGTCTTCCCGCTATAATTTAAACAAGTCCTCATTCATGAAAAAAAAATTTCATTTTCAATAGTGAATCTGTTTCTGTGTGTGTGTGTAGTAGTAGTAGAAGTAGTAGAAAATGTCGCATTACCGTCGACTACATTTGCTAAAAAGAAAGCCTGTGAATGATGATTTTAATTATGATGATTTTAATTATTGTGATACAGTCAACCAAATTCCTGTTGTATTTTATGTTAATGGAAGGAAATAATGAGTTAAGATAGTTTGGACGGTTGGATTTGCAGAAAATAAATACGGAAATTGTCAAAAATCTTCCAAAAAAAAAGAGAGGATCAGAGAGTAAAAAGCTTTTGATCAATAAAAGAAGGCGATTAAAAATCAGGAAACCTACAAATAGGAACATATTTAACTGGAACATATAAAAATACACGAAGGATCGTCTGACTACTGTGGACACGACTGTCTCCTCCAATATCTTTATCAAATTTAAGTTGCGCAGGCCCCTTTCTTTACGCTCTGCGATTCACGGAAGGACATGGAAGCTGACCCAGTCCTAAGGGGCTCCTCTTTGTGCGCCCTTTATTGGCAAGAAAGGGACTTATTGGGTTCATACATTTTTCTCGCCATGTGTTTTCCTATTTTGTTTATTTTGTCTGTTTTTGTTTCTACCCATTGTGGTGTTGTGGTTTTTTTGTAACCCTCTCTGTGGCCATTGTAAAATAAAAAAAAAAAATAAAATAATAATAATAAAAAAAAACATAAAGGATGTGATATATCAGATTATGATAATACCTATAATTATAGTTCAAACCTCCAGAATGGCTAAATTATTAAATCCATGGCAAACGAGAGAAAAATTTACAAATAATATCGTTGGTAAGGGATTGCTATGAAGTCCCTGAATGAACAAAATTGACGATCACATTATCAATTCACGTTTATCTACATCAGTGGAGTCCAACCCAAATGACCTTGAGGACCACTTTGGAAACACATTATAATCTCGCGGGCCGCACATAAATATATGTACCTTTATATCAGATTTGGTAACAAAAAAAAAAAAAAAAAACATCTATTAATCTTATTTATTAAAACTTAAAACAGAATGAATTATTATTATTGTTTTCATTATTTTTCAAGTATACAGACATAGATAATATAATGATGTGTATATAATATAATATTGCAATGATCCAATAATGTTTAAAGTATTACAGTTGCCATTTTCTTGAAAATTACGGTGTTCCTTTTGAATTGATCTTTCTTTAATCATTGTTGAAATTTGATTGGGCTGTCATTCACAAACGATTAAGTCTACGTTGTCCTTTATCTTAACCATCCTGAATATATTTTTTTAAACTTTAAAAAACATTTCTGACTGCCTCTTGCTTTTTGGGCACTCCAAACAGAAAAGGAGGAGGAGAAATGAAAGCCGCACATACATATATATATATATATATATAAATTTCCTCTCAAATAAATTTCAAAATGAAAAAAATTTAAAAAACTGATATTTAAAACACCCCTGATCTACACAATTAAAATTCGTAGGTAAACAAACGTATGTACGTCTATCTACTCACGAACCGCACGACGCAGAAACTTGCCAAAGGTACCAAAAGGTCGGGAATGATCCGAGAAATCTGTTTTTACCAATTATTTTCCGATATTCCAATTAGTTAAAAAGGTATTAATTAAAAAATTTAAAACGCCTAATTAGTGCCATTTTTTCCCGCAAGGCGGCGGAGCTCCAAATCTTCGACCTGTTTTTTTTTCAGACGTTTTTAAAACACGATCTAATTTTTTCTATGAGATTAAGACATAAAACAAATACAGAATCGGAAAGATCATTTATTTCCCCACAATGCGGTATAGTTTATTTT
>BMAV01010425.1:16035-33738 GCA_019973955.1 Trichonephila inaurata madagascariensis
AAATAAATATTGTTTTTTGAATAAAGTAATTATAATTGACCTAGTGGCTGAGTGGGGTAGCATACCGCGCTTCCACACCCCATATCCGGAGTTCAAATCCCGGGCTGGGCAAGGTCAATTAAACCTTTTCATACCTGCAATGGGTCGATAAATGAGTACCGAGTTTGTTGGAGAACTAAACACTGGGGGTTTCACTTCAGACTGACCATCTGACCGGAAAATCTGCTCATGCATTTCAGCGCCCAAGGTCACGATAGCTAAGTTGGGCACAGTAAGCTGTGGGCCCCATGGGCTGTTAAGCCACTGAGTTAAGTTTAGTTAACTAAATTGAATGATTCTATTTGGCAATTTTAATAAGTTGGTTTTGTTTACTTATTCAATCGATTCTGTCCCTAAATCAGTATTCCTCAAACTGTGGGGCGCGTCCCCCTTGGCGGGCGTAATAACCCAACGAGGGGGGCGCGAGCATATTAAAAAGTCGTAAATAAAATAATATTTCAATATATTAATTTACTGAAAGGAAGCACAAAACAAAATACAATCTGACATAATAAAAAATAAAATACGTATATATTTACACTGATATAATCTATTTTTAAATAATTCTCTAGTACTGCACAATGTATTTGATATTTAATTTAACAATGCCAAGTTAAGAACAAGTTTAAGAATTTCCAGTGATTTCATGGGCTTGTCATATATAAAGTTATATGAAAAATTTAATACTTATCTTGATAATTGGTACGGGGTTAATAACTAAAGTCGTGTGTGTATTGTAGTTTTTGCGTCAAAGTACATTATTATTGATTTCACAATACATTTCTATTGTATGAAAGGGGGGGAGGGGTGTGAAGAAATTTATAATTGAAAATTGCGTCGCACATAATGGGGGAGTTTGAGAAGCACTGCCCTAAATTCAATTAAAATTCATTCCCAAATATGCTGATACAAAACTGTAAAGAATATAAAGGAGCTGTATTTTTCATCTAAGTGCGCTTAATACCATTCTTGAAGGCAATCAGGAAATGATAAGTGTTTTGAAAATTTTACCTCTTTAATTTAACTATTTTCCTTCTTATTTTTTTAATTATTTTAACCACACCAAACTGATATTTACTGTAATTGTGTGTGTAACTTTCTTGTGTTAAAAGTGTTTTTTTCAATTTTTCTGTATTGTATGAATTTAGCACTTTTTAAACTCTGAAACAACGGAAGCTATAAAAATTAAGCCCAGATTTCTTATTCTTCCTTGGAAAAATTTTTCGAATTTCTAATAAAACGCTGTCACGGGTCATTATCTTGGTACAATTTAAAATAACCTGACATTCCCAGCTTGCTCGCACTTTGCTTTAAATTTCACTTGAGAATGTCAAGATAGACACATATTTATTCATTATATCATCAATAAAATGTAAATTCCCGAAACCAGAGCTTGCCATGCAGCCCCAGACAATTTGGTTACCCCTTCCATATTTGACAGTAGGCCGTAAATTTTTGGCATGCATTGCTGTATTTGATTTCCACCAAACATTTTGCTTAACATCCGATCTGAAAATGTTATATTTGCTTTCATCAACAAAAATTGTACTTCCCCAATATTCTGTTGGCTGCCTTACATACATTTTAGCAAATGCCAACCTAGCTTGTCCATTTGCTTTGCTGATGTAGAGCTTTCTTTGAAGTACTTTGCCATAATACTTATGTTTTCTTAAAACATTTCTGACAGAGTTTCAGAATTTACTGATTTTCCGAACCTACTTTAAAATTGCGAAGTTATTTTTAATGCACTAGTTCTTGGATTAATGTGTACTTCTCTCTCTCTCTCTCACACACACACAATATCCACCTCTCTTTAAGTTCATTAAATATCCTTAAACGCCCTGATATTTGCTTGTTTTCTTGAACCTATTAATGATGTTAAAAACAGTAGACTTACTCAATTTCAATATTTTTCCTCTACAGCGAATTGATTTCCCCTCTTTCCTATGACTTTTTACGAGATTTCGCACATCAACCGATACATCTTTGTTTCTCACTATTTTTTTTATAAATAATCTTATCTGTTGAAACATTTGTGTTTAAACTTCTAGTCTAAAAAAGTAGTGTGGAATTAAATTCTATTGATGCGCTGTATATTTGTTAACTTTCTCATTTCAAAAGTGTCCCAATACTTTTTTGACTCCAATGTGCCTTTGAATTATATTTGAAAAGCTAGATCAAATTATAATTCTATAATACTAATAAAATTTTCCTTATATACTGTACACCAAATGTTAAAATATTACTTAATTCATTTTGTTTTTGTTTTAATGTGATAAATATTTTTATAAATGGCTTTACAGTTATGCACGCCAAGTGTCCTAATACTTTTTTGAGTGACTGTATATGTGTGTGTGACGATATATATATATATATAAATGTCGGGTTGGGCAAGGTTGACTTAGCCTTTCATCCCTTCAGAGGGTCGATAAATGAGTACCAAATTTGCTTGGGAATTTAACACTGGAGGTTTCGCGTTAGACTAACCTCCTGAACGAGACATCCGTAAGGCACCTCAGAGCTCAAGGTCACGAAAACTAAGTTGGGAACTGTAGGCTTTGGCCCTCATAGGCTGCAACACCACTGAGTTTATTTTTCTTCGTTTATACGTATACATACATAATATTGAATTCCACTACCAATAATTAGATCCATGTAAAAAATTCTATAGCATACAATCCTTTCTTAACCCAATCCAACAATTCTTTATGAACATAATCATCAAGGAGATGAAAACTTTTTTTTATCAATACTAGAGGGGAGCTTACCCCTGTTCACCTGACGGTGAACCAACTCCCATTGTACAAATTATAAGACTATTCATACTCATTGCTCAAATTTTAAAACTGTAACTTACATGTATTACGTAGTTCTAATTCACTGTATGGTTCGAAGTTCTTCTAACGGTTCAGGATGTAAATGTTTAACTAATCTCTTCTTTAAAAATTTCTGTCTTCCGTACACTTTCTTCATTTGTTCTTTTTTTTCGCAAAATTATTTCTTGGCACTCCTCTTCAAGTAAATTCAACTTTTTACGATTCATTTTTACTAACTATACCTTATAAATATATAAATTTGCGGGTTCGACTCCGGCCCAAGTCGGTGGATTTTCATGATGCAGAAAATCGACAGCGGCCATGTCGTGTGATTATACGTCATGGAAAAAGACCCCTTGAATGTCCGATTCGCTGGGGTGCTCTCGGCAAAATTAAATTCCTAAGTACAAATTTCTTATCGGCAGATCTCAGGTGTCTCCCTCTGGGGAAGAAACTAGGAGTTAAAATTACTTGCGGTAATTGCTATCGCCTAAATGGTGCCGCACTAAAAAGTGATACTAGCTCCTGGAGAATGTACTTGGTCTGAAAAGGTAGAAACACCAATACGCAGCCCCGTTAGAGGATATATAAATAAATTTATTATAGCATCATGAAATATATAGGGAAAGAAATAGATGTAATCATAAGCCAACGAAGCAAAAAAAAAAGAAAGATAAGCTTAGATTTTCTTAGGAAGGAATGGAATTCAGACTTCTCGAGCAGTTTGATTCTATTTGATTCCCAAAAGGAAAATATTATTTTTAAAAAGGCAACTAAGCACAAATATAAAAAAAAATACGGAATAAAAGTACATAACGTTGAAGCGCTTTAAAGATTATTGAGGGCTTTTAGAATCTCAAAAATGGTTTTTGATATTTTTTATTCACTTTTTATTTCTTAGCTGCATTGTCATTTTGAGAAATAAAACGAAAGAAAAGTAAGTAATTCTTTAAAATATTTTGGAAATGTTTGTTAATAGTTTAACTATTGTTCTATTATTCTTTTATCAATGCGAATGGTAGCTTTAATGAATAGTTTACCTTTTTCTATTCTTAAAAGCTTTTCAATATTTTCCCTTCTAATTTTCTTTCAAATAAAAATGATTCATAAGTATAATCCGGACTAACTTTTTTCCTGTTGAAAATTTTGAAACCTAATATTTGTTTCAAATAATAATCTTCACAGCGAATAGTGGTAGTTTTGTAATTTTTTGTTGTTCTGTTGAAACTTTTTCAAGAAAAAGTCTTTTCTAAAGCTCTTTCGGAGCAATTTTATAAAATAAATTATTGAATATTTTCTAAGATATATAAAGGAGTCAGTGTACTTTAGTAAGTACTTTAATATTATTTCATTTTCAAAAGCATTTAATGTTAGACTGGGATTGCAAATCAAATGTTCCTATTATTTGTTTTGTTTTTCTTTAATTCAAAGTGTATTAAATACCATATGTGAATGCAAAAATTGTATAGTAAGAAATATTTGCTTACATTTCTTAATCGTGGTTACAAATATTTACAGTACTTAAGGATCATACCATCGACCCATTTCGTCGAATCAAAAAACGTCGCCAAATGCTGCGATGTGTAGCCAGTAATGAATGAGTGAATATTAACGTCGCACTGTTCAGCTTTGGCGCACACAACTGCTTTTGGCAACGGACCTCGTCATTTTGAACCACGGTCAAGTGACAAGGACGACGCCTGAGCTGGCATCCTCCTCTCCTAACTACCACACGACACCAACGGGAGGACGTTTGAGCTCTCGACAGATTTAGCGGGCATCGCTACCCTACACGGCGGGTCTTTAGAGGTACTGGGCTCGAACTCATGACACGCCAGCCATGATCCGATACCTTGACCACTTGGCTACCACGGCCACCAGCCAGTAATGAGAGAAAACCCGTTCCACTCTTTGCAAAACTTGATATTATTGATTGCACATGCATTGTTTATAGTGAATATATAACATTGTTCCTCACTTATTTTTGTCGGTAAAAATGGTTCAAATTTATGATATATTTTCTACGGAAGAGAACGCAGTGGAGTTTTTCGGTCTAATACAGTGCTTCTCAAAGTTGCAGTATTCGCGACCCAATATTCAATCATTATTTTCATTGCGCCCCCGTCATACAATAACAATGCATTGAATTGTATAATACTATACTTTGACGCTAAAATTACAATACGACTTTAACCTCTTAAGCAACATCGACGTAGATAAATGTCTCGCTTAGCCAAAACGTTTATCTACAATGTATATATCGCCCCGGACGTATATATACGTCTTTCCGAAGTGTGATCTTTTGTGTGCACTGCTATCCATAAAATTATTCCGAAGGCTTGGGAATGCAATAAAAGATCCTTGATAATGTTCGCGATGGATTTACTTATTTCAGATATATATATTATTTGCTTCTTTATTGGGGGGGGGGCCCCAATACATCGCATACTTGCGCCTGCGTGAAAAACGGTTGGCATTGGGAAGCGAATCGCGTAACTTTTAATTGGCACTTAAGGGATTCATTATAAACAGTACAAATAATCGAGATAAGTGTTATTTATTTTTTTGTTTTTAATTACATATATGAAAAGCCCATGGGGTCACTGGTAATTAATAAACTTCTTCTTAACTTAATATTGTTAAATTAATTATAAAATACATTGTGTAGCACACTGATACATTTATAAGTGTAAATAGATCCTTGTAAATGTGTATTTTATTATGTCAGAATGTATTTTGTTTGCTTACTTTCAGTAAATTAATAATTTTTTAAAGTAATTTTTGTTTTCAATTTTTCAATATGCTCGCGCCCCCCTCGTAGATTTGTCACGCCCCCAAGGGGGGGCGCCCCACAGTTTGAGAAACGCTGGTGTAATACGTACTTACACGAAAGATTATCTGGTTTAGCAAACAGCAAAATAAGAAATATCGTATAGTTAATACAGTAATTATCTTTTTTTGGGATTTGGAGCAACAAAGGCTATTATCTCAAAGAAATATCATGGATCTGCGTGACAGCCTTAAAATTCTTACAGTTACAGTTAATCCCTTTATGTGGGATTTGGAGCAACAAAGGTATAAAAAACTAACAAATATTAACAAGTTAGTTGATGTAAAAATATTTCATCTTCTGAATAAAAAATCTGAATGTTGATCAAAATTCGTACTTATGCCAAATAGTCTTATTTCTGGTCATTCGTACTTATGCAGTAGTCTAAAAAAGAAGATACTTCTGTTGCGATTTTGAATCCAATAACAGTGTTTGGGCAGACATTATTGTGATACAATATTGTTTGTTATTATACCATTTGTTTATCTCATGTGTTCCTGTTTGTTTTCTAAATACGTTCTTTAATATTTCATAATATTCACCAAGTTATTCGTCGAAAAAGTTGATATGGAAAAAATATGTTTTCGCGCATATGCAGAAGTAATTATAGCATTTTCAGGAGACGTTTTTTCATTTGCTGAAATTGGTCGATGGTGCAATACCCACAAGTACCATATTTATATATATAAATAACTTCTTAATATTTTATTCACTTTATGATATACTTTAAGCTAAACCTGTGACAACCTAACAATGAACTAAATATTCAGTCTAAAAATACTGAAAATTCTATTCAGTGTTTTAATATGCCTGTAAGATATTCGAAATGAATATGAGTACTTATTCACGTACAGAAAAACAAGCTGAACAAAATATATCGGTTTTTGAAATTTCTGTGCGGCGGGAAGATAAACTATTTATCTTTTGTGTGTTGATATAAGAGTGTTAGATTGAAATTAATTCATGAATTAGCTTCAGAACTAAATTTAAAATGAATTCAATTATGCAAGTAAAAAGCACAAAACTTATTTCTGCTTGATATTTTTTCCCCTGAATATTTTGTATCGAAGTGAAAAAGGAAAAAGTAAAACACTTTTATCCAATTATCAATTGAGTATCTGTTGAACATATAAAAGCCATATAAAAAAGTGTCTTTTCAAACGCTTTTTGTTATTTCTGTATTGATGTAAAACTGCCTTCAATGTGAAGTATTTTTTTTTTTTTGGTTTTATTTTGCTGCAACGTGCGCTTGTGAAATAAATTTAGTCTCCTATTATTTATTAGAGTAGTTTTCTAATTATTTTAGCTCTGTAGTTAAATGCAAGGAAATAGAAATGTAATAACAGAATACTTTTGCTAATTGAAGTTTCAAGGAGAATGTATTTCTAAAAGATATTTTTCAGAGCCATGAAAATACTACTCTTTTCAAAGAGCATTTGTCGAATTAACTAGAAAACTTTAAAATGTTCGAAAAAATACCAATTACTTGAGGTTTCAAAGTATATAATATTTACTACGCACCTAAACAAAAAGAAGTGTAATGTTTTTAGCGTTAAAGTTTTTTTCTTATTTTGTGATGAATAGGAAAATAAAAATTGTTAAGTGCAATTTATAAATTCTAAAGAAAATAGTGCTGAAGGGATATATCACGAAAATCTTTTTTTTATGTATGAGTATATAATTGAACTCAGTTGCGCAACATGGAGGCCGTCTCTCAGTTAGACGCTTGGGTGCATGTGCAGATGTTTCGGTTAAGTGGCCTGTCAGACACGCATCTTTAGTGTTCAGTTCCCAAGAAAGTTTGGTACTCATTTATCGACCTACTGAAGGAATGAAACGCTGAGTCAACCTTGTCCAGCCCGGGATGCTTGTGGCGTGGAAGCGCGATACACTACCACTCAGCCACTGGGTTTCATACGAGTATATACAGTGGGCCACTAAAGTGTTCGTACACTTGCAATTTCTTATAAAATTTATTGTTTTCGACTAATAAAAATTAATATATTATAATTGTAATTTTTTTATAATATCCGCACTTTGTTCTTAATGGAATGATATAATTAATTTTTTAAAAATAGTATAACTATTTTTTTAAAAAAATAATAATCAAAAAGCTATTAAAAATTACGCCACAAAAGTCTTCGTACACTTAATAAAAATCTCAACTTAGCTTTAAATATTGTATTTCTTTCTTAATTTAGTACTTAGTAGGATATGTTTTAGTGTCCACAACAACTTTTAAGGGTCTTGGTATAGATTTAATTAGTTTTTTTGTAATTTCTGCATCGATTATCCTCCATTCTTCTGTGATTATTGCTTTCATTTCGCATTTTGTGTTTATTTGTCATGTTTTCTTTTTTTACGTCAAATTCTCACCAAATATGTTCTACTGGCTAAATAAAGTGATTGAGGAGGTATTTTCATAATTTGGGGACAGTTATAGAGACACCAGTGGCGCACATTGAGAGCAGTGCGCTTGGCGTTATTACCCTGTTAAAAAATTAAGTCGTCTCCAATAGCCAAATTTCAGGTGGATAATTTAAAATTTCTCTTTAAAATATTTAAATAGAGCTCATGATTGTCAATACCATCAAAAAATACCAAATTACCTAATTCTGAGGCCAATTTACATCCCCACGCCAGAATACCTTCACTTCAATGTTGAAGCATGGATGTGGAGGAGATCTTGTTCCACATAAATTCCTGGAATTAAACTCCTTATTTTTTCATTTACAAGCTATTATAGGCCCATCGGAACCAAAAATGTTGAATTATCTGCCATACCAATCAATTTGCTATCAATTGAGAATTTTCTGAAACTTAATCCCAAGAATCTAGTTGGATCAATAAAACATGGAGGTGGAAGTGTTCTTGTGTGGGGGTGTAAATTGTGGCCACAGAATGAGGTAATTTGGTAATCTTTGTTGATATTGTGAATCATGAGCCCTATTTAAATATTTTAAAGAGAAATTTTAAATTATACGCTCAAAATTTGGATATTGGAAACGACTATTTTTTAACAGGATAATGACGCTAAGCGCACTGCTCTCAATTTACGCCACTGGTGGCTCTCTAAGTATTCCTAAATTATAAAAATACCTCCTCAATCACTTTATTTAGCCCAATAGAACATATTTAGTGAGATTTTGACGTAAAAAAAAGGAAAACATGACAAATAAACACAAAATGGGAAGTAAAAACAATAATCACAGAAGAATGGAGGATAATCGATGTGCAGAAATTACAAAAAAACTAATTAAATCTATACCAAGACCCTTAAAAGTTGTTGTGGACACTAAAAGATATCCTACTAAGTACTACATTAAGAAAGAAATACATATTTAAAGCTAAGTTGAGATTTTTATTAAGTGTACGAAGACTTGTGGCGTAATTTTTAATAGCTTTTTGATTATTAATTTTTTAAAAAAATAGTTATACTATTTTTAAAAAATTAATTATGTCATTCAATTAAGAACAAGGTGCATATATCATAAAAAAATTGTAATTACAATATATTAGTTTTTATTAGTCGAAAACGTTACATTTTATAAGAAATTGCAAGTGTACGAACACTTTTGTGTCCCACTGTAGATAAATGCATGCAAACCAATTTAATGAACATAGTTGTATCATTACAGTTTAACTAATACCTATTGCATTATTTTATAAATATGTGCTAATAAAATTTCTTTACAATTTTTTTATCAAAAAGAAACAAAAGTTCCCCAAACTATTTACCAAAATCACCTCAGCAGTATAAACCTTAACATAAGCCCAGAGGAACTAAACACAGTGTCCTTAATGGTATGCTTTGTGTTTATTTTATGCTCAATTTAGTCACAATTAGTTCCTTTTCTTTCTGTTTTCGTCTTTTTCATGCCAGATTTGCTCAGTATAGGGAAGAGAAAATATTGGCGAAACAAGAAAACTTGACTAGTGCTTTGTCGACTAATACTCATATCTTATTTAATTGATGTTATACAGGACGCCGCTTCTCTTTCCTTTTAAACTATATTACTTTTTATTTAAAATACTTACACATGTGTATACATACATGCTTTTCATCTTCTGTAACTAAAAAAAAAATCGGAATTGAAACACTAAAATTGCTTTAAAATGTTTTTCAAATGGCTTAAGGAAAGAATATTAACAAAAATGCATTTTTATATTTTACTTTTCAGATTTATTTTACTGTACAAAAGTGAATATATGAGTACAAGTGTGTATGATAGACAAGTAATATAAAAAAATCTTTTTTTGAGTCAATTCCTACTTAGATCAAAATTTTATTTTAGCTACTTTTTATTAAATAGTTACAATTAATATAAATATGTATATACATATGATAGAATCACAACATTAAGCGGTAATTAATTTTTATTAATTATTATTAAAGTATCGTATTGTCATCTAAAACAATCATGTATATAAAATTTCAGTTAATTGAATGCTTTAAAATGTAAGAAAAAAACCTTTTCAAGTTTTGACACAAGTCGCCAAAAGGGTCGCTAAGTCGCCAAAGTGGCTATATTTGAAATTATTTAAATAATTTATTTAATCAACTAATTTTTATTAATTATAATTAAATTATTGTATTGTCATCCAAAATAATAATGTATATAAAATTTCAGCTCAATTGAGTGCTTTAAAATGTATTTTATTAACGATTGAAAATTTCACCAAGATAAATACATAAACAAATAAATATATAGAGAGTATATGAGTTAACAGTGTAGGAATTGAAAAAGAGAGAAACTCGAGAGATTAAGATTACAATAAATGAATTCTTAAACTGGTAAATGAACGGAAACCGTAATAAATACGATACAGTATGATTGATTGATTGAATATTAACGTCGCACTGTTCAGCAACACGAGGGCTTTTGGCGACGGACCACGTAATTTTGAACCATGATGAAGTGACGTGGACGACACCTGAGCTGGCACCCCCTCTCCTAACTACCACACCACACCAACGGGAGGACGTTTCAGCTCTCGACAGATTTAACGTACATCGCTGCCCTACACGGCGGGTCTTTAGTGTGGTACTGGGCTTGAACTCGTGACATGGCAAGCCACGGTCCGATACCTATACCACTCGGCTAATGATACAGTATGAAGGCTTCCTGTTACATCAAGTTTTCTCATGGTAGAAAAGTCAAAAGTTTCGGAATCCGTTAATTATGAAATAGAGTAAAAGAGAACTTTAAGACCTACAATTATACTTTACATTAGTTAATACTGAAAAAAAAAAAAGAGTCGTAACAAAAGATTTTCGACAGTGAACATGGTTATCGTGTATTTCTCGGCTCTATAACGCGCATTTATAATTTCTATTGTATTTTTCAATTTTTGGGTTAATTCAGCCTTGTAACTCGCACACATTTTACTTACGAAGAAATGTGAAGTGTGCATGTGGTTATCAAATCCATGGTTATTTTTAAAAGATGTCGAAATATAATTTACCGAAAGGCGTTTTTTTTTCATGTACACCAGAAGTATGGATGAGCAAAAAATATAATATCGTGGATTAGAAATGATTGGCGAATCAACACAAATCCAGTTGTTTTAAAGAATTCAGAAAAATCAGTTAGTTTGAGACATGTTCAGGTTTCATCTAATGGATAATACAATTCCAAACTTTGTGTAATGAATGTTTAAAATAGTGTAAATAATTTATATCCGGATGTGCAATACGTTTAAATTACTCTCTATTGCATTTATTTCGTGTTAAATTGTAATATTCGCAACAACACCGTTTCTTACATTATAATATCGGTTCAGTAGAAACTTGGCGAAAGAGCCAAGTTGGCATAATTTTTGGTTAACCATGTTGGTGATTTGATGACTACATTTTTGACAACTTGCCGTTCATATGAATGCCTCCAGAAATAACTGGAGAAATCTATAATATCATGAACTATGACGAAAGTGGATTACTCCGTGTAGATTATAAATAAGGAGTCCCTCGCTGAAACTGTGATGGTATTGTCTTGACCGTTGAAGAGTCGACCAGCGATTAGTTATCGTTTCGGCTGTTGAATAGAACGAGCGTGTGCTTGCGAATAATCTCTACCATTAGTGTATTTTAGATACTGATAGTTTTGTCTGAACCCCGTAGAAGGTGTGAAGGCCATCTGAGATTTATTTTGCGAATATTGCTGCTGTATCCTGAATTTCAAGGATTGTTTTTTCGACAATAAATTTCCATCGCTCCTGAAGAACTGTCTTGCTCTTTGAGACGGATGGCATAAAATCATTGAACCCCAATCTACGTTGAAATATGAAGGAATTGCTAACAGAGTGCAACACCAACTTGGCAGTTATTTGAGGAGGATGAACGCCATTAGCTCTAACTTTAGATGTGCGTATCAATAAACCGTTAAAATGGCAGTGGAATACAAAGATGTTAGAAAGGAAAAAGCTAAATGAATATGTAGAAAACTAATTTTTTATGCTCATCTCTTTTCTTTATTTTTATTTTTACATCCGCAATTTCGATTTTATTATTATTTTTTTTTTGTGTTAAAAGTGCATGTTGTTCGCCAGAATATACAGTGCATACTTTTAAAAATCGCATTCCTGTAAAGACTCAGGTTTAACAGAAAAAAATACTGAACCTTTGATACTTATTCAATACGATGATGCCTATAAAGATAAATGGTCCATGAAACAGCAACTGGTGTAATAAAACTTTTATGTCAGTCATATTTTCTCGACGTTTCATAAGCACAACGCGCATTATAAGTTGTGTCCGAAATACCTTTTCAGTCGAATGCACTCAAAAAGTCTCGACAAATCTTAGTCTTAGCTTCCCATTTTCAAGAGAAAGAAAGTTGCTTAATGGTATTTACTTACTTTGTAGGGATTAGTTCCGATGGCGTTCGTGTGTTCCTTTCTTCCCATTTTACTCGTATCTTATTATTTTTTCATCTGGTGTCTTCTCATTCCGGTTGATAGTGGTATGAATTTTTAAAAAAGCTCAAAAGAAGATTAAAAGAAAGGAAAAAAATAACGTAATAAAAAAGGGGCTTTGGGTTTTCCTCCCTTTCAAAATCGCTGTGGAATGCTTTATAAAAAGTCACAGAAACTTAAATGAAGTTAGGATAAAAAATATTGCATTCTTCAACGTACAAATTTTATACGTTTTTCTTTCTTTTTAAATAGATTTTCATTAGTGTTCTTTTATGAACAGTTCATTTTCTGAAATTAAGTTTTCCAGTCAAAGTTTCACTTGTACGATTAATTTTTATTCTGGAATTTACTATTAAATTAACATTACTTAATGAAACATTGAAAAGCAAAGGTGGAAACCAGTTCAGAAGTACAAGGATTTCGATACGCCATAAGCAGAGACTTTTATTCAACCAATCTCAATAGGCTGCGGACTACTACGTAAAATCCACAACTTGATGGCGTCGTGTGGCATACAGTAAAATTTCGGGAAACAAAGCTATCTACATTAAAAATCTATCTAATATAGTATTTATATCCATTGACTGCATTGAAAGTTCATTAAAAATTTTGGTTCTAATCAAACGTTTGAAAGAAATGGTTGAGTGACAATTTTACTTCTTCTCATCAGCAGATTTTTCTACATCCCAAATAACAAATTATTTTCGTATGAAAGATAGCACAATCGATTACAATTAAAAATTATTCGTAAAATTGTAGTAGCATAAATTAGTTTAGATATTTCTCATTTTTATATCTAATACAAGTATATAGGCTCTGCTTTACTTTTGAAGAACTTCTTTTGCTTTATGAAAATGATAATACAAAACTTTTTCAAACACAGTTTGCTTAAGGTATCCGACTACGTTCGGAACCGTGATTTTGCAAAACTGTATAATTGATAGTTTTCATGATATTTAGTGTCACTTAGATTAGAATACATATAAAAAATTGTTTTAAGGAGATTTTGACAAAAAAATTATTTCAATACAATATTTCGTCAAAAAATTAACTAAGAATAACCTTTTTTCAAAATGTTCTCCTTTTGTGAAAAATACTTCTATTATAATAATATTTTGCCTGTATATAGCTCTGACCTCTGTACAGAGGCTCAACTAGAATTTTTAAAATATATAACTTAGAAGGGGGTTTATCCATGCTTTACGACAACAGAGGGGGAAGAAATTTAAGAAAAAAACGCCGATAATTATTTCAATGGGTTGTAAATCTGAAAATAATGTGAATTTTTCAAAAATCATAGTTGAGCCTCTATACAGAGGTCTGAGCTATATACAGGCAAATTATTATTATATAATAGAAGCATTTTTTACAAAAGGAGAACATTTTGGAAAAAGATTATTCTAAGTTAATTTTTTGCCGAAATATTGTATTTAAATAATTGTTTTTGTCAAACTGTTCTTAAAACAATTTTATGCATGTATTCTAATCTAAGTGACACTAAATATCATGAAAATTGTGCATTTATGCGCTTTTTTAAAATCACGATTCCGAACGTAGTCGGATACCTTAAAAATAGGAAAGCCGAAGATTTAAAGTTCCACATTTTTCTGAGTTTGTTTCTTCCAACTCTCTCGATGGAAGTTTTTCTCCTTCCTCTAGAAGATTTTAAAGCTTCTCGCATTTTTTTTTTTTTAGTTTGGAATTCAAAACAAAGGAAACAACGAGAAAAACAATAGGAAGAAACAAGAATAAAAAAAGGAAGAGAAAAACTTTGGTTTCAAAAATTCTTTTCCTTTGAGGTTACTGTGTGTGTGTGTCCAGAAATATTTAATAAAGCTTCGTACAATGGGAAAAGATTTGTTCTTCTATAGCTTCGTAGTGAAATACAAACAAAATCTGTTTTCAAATATTGTGCACTTTTTGAAAATAATGTTTGTCATTTTGTGATAGGTTTTATATGCACAATTATTGCTATATATATAAGATATGGAAATAAATTTTTATATTTTAAAATTTGTACTATTTTTATTTCTGGAATTCTATGTCTCTTTTTGTACCTTTCTTTTTATATATTAGTGGCACACATATCTGATGATATTAATAATAGAAAAATAATTTTAGCAAGAATGAATGTCATTTAAAAAAATGTGTTGAAAACTATTTCATTGTCAAAGATACTGGAAATTTTAAGAGCTATCTATCTAAATTTAATTTAATTGGGAGTGATAATTGTTCCTGTGGTCAGGATGCTGAAACTGTGGAACATGTATTGTTGTATTGCAAACTATATTTCTATAAAAGAGAGAATTTTAAAAAGGAGTTGAAACGTTTAGGTATTTCCTGGCCACCTGTTTTGTCTTTGTTGGTCAATTGTACTGAAAGCCTAAATGTCTTAAGAAAATTTGTTTATTGCATAGATTTTTAAAGTTTGATATTGGGGTACCACTCCTTGTTTATATTTGTGTATTTCCACTCTTCCTTTTTATTTTATGCTTTTGTCTTAAATGTTTTTTTCCAAATTTGTTTTAAATGATATAACTGTGTTACCACTTACGTCTGTAAGCCTCATGTTATGCAATGTGGAGCATGAAGAGTTTTGCAAATAAATTAAATAATAATAATAAAAAAAGACACAGGAATAAAAGAAATTGCAGACCACAGATATTACATTAGTTCGATTTCTTTTTCTTTATTTCATTGTTTTCCATTCACCGAAGAAGCTCTTTCGGTTCTATATGAAGAGCATGGAATCTGGATGAATAATTAGATTACTTTATATTCCCTTTATAAAAGCTTTAAACCTTGTTTCAAATCTCACAATATGACTTCATAGATTCCTAATAAAATAACCCTTCTTTGGGCCCTGCAACCCGCTTAATTAAAAAGGAAAGAGTTATTATAGTCAAGTCACGGAATATAAAAATGTAATTAATTCTTAATCTGGTTAAGGCTACCAGGACATGCACGGAAGAGTAAAATGCCAAAAATAATATTCTTTTTTTATGGGACCTATATCTTTAAAATTTTCTAACTGAGCTTAGATTTTTTTGTGATCTTGATAAAAATGTTTTAATTATTCCGTAAACATAAAAAATCATTTTTTTAGTTAAAAAAAAATTTTTTTTGTTTAATTTAAGCTGGACATAATTTTTGAGATCTCATAATGCATGCTTATGTTTAGGTACCATATTTCAAAAAAAAATCTCTTAAATATGTAAAACATTTTTTGCACATATATAAAACAATACATAAAATATAGTGAACCTAGTTTTTAGTAAATTATTAAGATAATTTATTTAAGAAAAATATAAGACTCCCCTTTTCACACATAAAACTATTTTTTAAAAAACTATGTACTATGTACTTCAACTTCAAAAAATAGGTTTATTATATGCACAGGTATCCTTTATAGAAGTATAAAAAAATTTGGAACCATATAGTGCAATATTTCTTTTTTAAGTGTACCTAAAAGCAAAAAATTATGCTTTGAAGAAAAAGTGAAAAAACGAAACATTTGTAAACGTTTGTTTACATTTTTATCAATCACTTTTTCATATTTTAAGGTTATTTTATCAACGGACTTATAAGTGTTATATATTTTTAGATTCAGAAAAATATGCACCATTTTTTAATACTAAAATTAGATAAATGATTTATTGAATGGGTATGCTGTCTTGTGTGTGGTTTTGAGGGTCCGGCACATAAATTTCGGATAAATTATTGATTTTCATCTTTTATATTTTCTAAAAGGTCAAACATTTTTGTTTAAAATGATATATGATATGTGGAGATAAGATAATTAAAAGTATTTTTATTTATTTTTTAATGAAGTTTTTTCTTGAGGTGCATCAAACGAGCTTTGCTAAGAGCACCTGTGTTTTCCTTTGCATAAGTTTCTGATAAGCGCAAATCCATATGATGTTCAAGTGAAAAAATTAGAGTGTATAGGGAATATCCATAAGTGCATGGGTACACGTCTTTTGTTCAAATGAGTTAATTAATAACACCATATGGTCAGGGATTCCAAAATCTACATTTGTGGAATTAAAATCACTGGGGTAAATGTGGTCATTGTGCCGTTCAATATGAGTCATGTAGCAAAATTAATGACCTTAAAACATTGTGATATTGAACTAAATTATAACTGTGGGCCATGCTTCAAAAAATTAGATGCATGTAGGATTCGTGTAGCACAGGGGTGTCAAACTCGCGACTACATGTAGCCCACAAAGAGCATTTTTGCAGCCCGGTTAATATATTGGTACACAATAATATATTGTTACGTAGATCCGGGGTTCGCGGATTTTATGCCAATCAGTCGCAAAGAACAAGATAGTTCTTTGTGACGGCTCACGCGTCCTTTCTCTAACATAACCTCTGTGTTCTTTGACGGCCACGATTAATGGCAAATATTTTCCAACCCAAATCCAAGAAGTGAAACGAAGGATAGATGCTAATAAGATAACCTTTAAAAGGACAGAAGTTTTAGTAAGCGCGATGGCAATTTAGAGAAAGTTCAGTTCAGAAAAGGTAGAAGCGTAAATTGACGGCCTATCCAAGAATCACGGAAATCTCGCCATTAATTCAAGGTACATACCATTGTACTCGAGCCTAGATGAATATCTGAAGTGAATTGGACCGTTGTTTAGAATTCAAGGTAGGAAGATTATATTCTGAATGCGAATATATTATTAGGATTGAGAGTAGGCGGATATAATATAATTATATAGATAAGTGATCCAATTGCGCGATCTGTATTAACTACGGCTACGTGTTTTGGTTTATTCTCACTTAATATAAGTTTGTTCGATATATAAGTAATTTAAGTTAAACTCTTAATAAAAGTCATATTAAGAATTCTAAAATGTCTCATCATTTCGAGAATCCCACACCTCTAACTTACGCTGAAACCCCACGATATGGTCGACAAAGATCGACCATATCACATCTTTAAGGTATCCGACTACGTTCGGAACCGTGATTTTGCAAAAGCGTGTAAATGGATAATATTTATGATATTTAGTGTCACTTAGATTAGAATACATGTATAAAATTGTTTTAAGGACATTATGGCAAAAAAAAAAATTATTTAAATACAATATT
>BMAV01010426.1:0-13460 GCA_019973955.1 Trichonephila inaurata madagascariensis
ACGGAAATTTGGAAGGGGTTTTTTGGAAACATGATTGGTATTCTTACAATCCCTTTTTTATGTGAATGCTTATTAAAAATTCCCTTTAAATGTAAAAATTCTGGGGTTAATTATTTTTAAAAAATAAAGTTTTTTTTTTTCTTAAAAAATGCATACCAACTTTTGTTCCAATTTATTAGCAATAGGAAAAAAAAAATTCAAAAGCTTTTAGGCAAATAAAAAAAACCCTTAGATTTTTAAAGGAGGGGGAACAATTCTTTTTTTTCGGGGGAAAGAAAGGTTTAAATTTTTTGGGTTTATAGGGGTAAAAAAAAAAAGGGCAAAATAAAATAATTTCCCTTTTTTAAGTTTAAAACTTCCTTTTTGGGAAATTAAAAATATTATAAAAGGAAAAAATTGGGAAAAAAATTAAAATTTGTTTTTTTTGATCGTTTTTTGTCAATCGAATCGAAAGGCCCCCTTTTTAATTTCTTTTTGTGTGTAAAGTCCTAGTGGGTTAGGTGAATAAATTTATGCTGCTGGTGATAGATTTCTTTACAGTGATTCAAATTGTTAAGATGTGATCCTTTTAGCCAATTTTATAATGCCAATGATTGATATTGTTTATTAGAGCAGCACTTTAAAAGCAAAAAGCAGATTATATTGGCGACGCATCTCACAATATTTTGCACTTGGGGGAGTGACGAAGACAATACCTCATGTTAAACGATTTTCGTTTCGCTTTAATAAAAAGAAAATGCTTGAAAATACATAGTAGATTGTGGGCCTTTTTGTATTATTTTGTGTTCACCAATATTTTTTTAAAGACCCCCGGTTAAACGTATTTCACTGAAAACTTATATTTTTCTGGGAGGTTTTTTTTGGTACCCTTTTAAAAAAAATAAATTTGGGGTTTTTAGCCTTAAGGCTGTCTTCGGTAAAAGTACGAGAGCTCTAATTAAACGCGAAGCCCATTTTTGGAAGGAAAAATGACCTCTTTTCCATAGAAATTTGCAACATTATAACTGGTACCTTTTTTTTAAAAATACAGTGTTTTTTAAAAAATTTTAAAAAAATTTCCGGGGGAAAACTTTCTTTTTGTCTTAAGGGATTCCCACAAATTGGAAAACCCTGATTTTAAAAAACTCTTGGATAACATGAATTTTTTATTTGATTTGTACACGTTAAAATTGTTTTATATAATTGGGCATTTTGACAAAAAATTTTTAAAAAAATATTTCGGCAAAAAAATTTAAATTAGAATAATTTTCTTTTTCCCAAAAGTTCTCCTTTTTGGGAAAAAATTTTTCTATTATAATAAAAAATTTTGCCTGTATATAGCTCAGACCTCTCTACAGAGGCCCCAACTAAATTTTTTAAAATATATAACTTAGAAGTTTTATCCATATTTTTTCGACATCAGAGGGGGGGCAATTTTAAGAAAAAAAAAAGCCAATAATCATTTCAATTGGTGGTAACTCTGAAAATAAAAGTGAATTTTTTAAAAATTCTGGGTTAGTTTTGTAGAGAGGTCTGAGCCATATACAGGCAAAATATTATTATAATAGAAGCATTTTTTACAAAAAGAACATTTGGGGAAAAAAATTATTTTTAAGAATTTTTTTTCCAAAAAATTGTATTTAAATAATTGTTTTTTTCAAAAAAGTCCTTAAAACAATTTTATCAGTATTCTAATCTAAGTGACACTAAATATCATGAAAGTATCCATTTATGCGCTTTTTTAAAATCAGGGTTCTAAGATGGATCCCTTTAATACTAAAGGAAAAGGCCATTTAACAAGATATAGTTTAAAAAAATGCGAAACACATTTTATACCAGAAAAAATGAATCACCTCGGTTAAAAATGGGAATATGATAAAAAAGCTGCTCTCAAAAGGAAAATGAAGCCAGAATATCATTTTAAATTTTTTCTTTTTTTTATATCTGAAAAAATGTTTCAAATTCGGTTCCTATTCTTTAACATTCCGAAACAGCTTTAAAAAGGGTGGTTTGTGCGCAATGAGTTGGCGAAGTGATGAGCCAGCGGGAACTTAGGTATATAGGGTTATAGGTACTCTATTTAAAAATTGTTTAACCCCTTAACGTGCGTGATTGGTCAATTCGTTTTTCACTAAACTGGTCAAACTTTTGACAAAAAAGGGTAATTGTGTGTGAAATCACATTTTTTGTGCTTAAATTTCCCCACTCGAAAATGAGCGATTATCGCTGCAAATATATCGTAAATTTAATAAACATTCAGTGAAATCTTAAACGCAAAAACCCCTTAAGTAATATTGGGTTTAACTCGAAATAATACAACGACCCCCAAATTTCAAATCTTTTCATGCTTTTTTTTCCCTTTTAATACAAAAATAAAAAATCGCTTAACTTTAAAAAAGTTTTTTCCTTCGGGGGAATGAACAAAATCAAACAAGGCCACATTATACTGTTCTGTTGTATTACCCGGAAGAATTAGGGTAGATGAAAATTTGTGCACCCCAATTATATATGACAGACAGACATTTAAGGGTTTGTTAAAAGCTAAAAAAGATATTTTGGTCGGGTTTTCTGACGATTAAAGGGGAAATGAATAGTGCAGTTCCTGTTCACATCATCCGAAAGAAGAAAGTCATGAAAAGTACCCGCAGTTATTTAGACGCACATTTCAATGGAAAAAATGAGTAACAAAATGGAGGGAACGTTTTGATACAAAAAAGCAGTATAAAAAAAAATGTCAGATTTTTTTTTCAAAAACTCAATAAAATGTTTTGTTTTGAAAAATTTTTTAAAATTTTTAATTAAATTCCTTCCATTTCTTGTGGATGTTTTTTTTTAAAAATTGTTTTTTTATTAAATAAATTAAAAATATATACATATCTATGTGAAAAAAAAATACCCCAAAAAACTTTTTTGTTGATATATGGGTTTTTTGCTTTTTGCAATATCCTTCAACACAATTCTTTTAGCACAAAAAAATTTTCTGTCCCTTCAGTTTCGTGTTAAGCGATTTTCACTGTGTTAAAAAAGGTTTTTTTTCATTATTATTTAGAAAGGTTTTTTTCTTTTTGTAAAGGCCTGGAATTTGGAACTATACTTTTGGGTTTTAAAAATTGTGGTAAAAAAATTAGTTTTAAAGAAGTAAATTAATGGGAGACTTGTAAAAAATTCCTACAATACAAAAAAAAAATGTATCTTAGATAGAAATCTGCAATTCAAAGACTAACGGAATGTGTCATATTTTGCCATTTTTCTTCCACCAACATAAAAAAACAGCCCCCCACAGCTGTGTTTTTGCCTTAAAAGGAAAGGGAAGGGAAAAGGAATGTTGCATGTCAACTGCCTAATTACCCAGAAGGGTTAACAATTTTAAAAAGAAACTAAATTTAATAAAAGAGTGCTACCCCAAGAAAGCTTTTGTTGTCGATTTACATGGTCCAAGATGGCGACCTAGCAAGTAACGACATGACAAAATAATTGTAAAGAACGGTTTTGAATGAAAAGTACAGGAAAAAGTTTAAAAAAATAACCAATATCAATCAATAATGAATATCAATATAAATATAAAAATATATATAATATTATGTAATATTATTATCATGCATTAAAATTTAAAAAATAATTGGGGATATATGATAATATTCACACACGGCACACAAAAAATATAATATAATTATTATAATTATATTATTATAAAATTATTCATATAATTATTATATATAATAACGCCTAAAAATAATAAATAGCATACTAATAATTATAAATAAAAGCATTTTGTAATATTTATAAAATTCAAATAAAAAAAATTATAAATAAATGATAAAAAAAAACTGTAGTTTAACTATTATAAATAAAAACTATGCTGCATTATAAAATATAAAAAAAAACCATGATATTTATATATTTAAAATTAATAATAAAGGAAATAATTAAAAGTGTTTTTTAACCGAAAAAAGCTGCCATTTTCCTTCAGTGAATTTCGCTTCAAAAAAATGCAATGGAAATGTTCAAATTTTCACAGAAATCAAAAAAAAATCGCCCGAAATTATTAGGGGTTCCAAAAAACTCTTATATATTTTATCTCCATAGCAACCAATATGACCACACGATAGAAATATCAAGGTAACCGTATTTTAAGTTTTTTGCCTCGCTTGGCGAGCATAAAAAACCCTTGGCGCGTAGCACTCTTGCATAAAATTAGTACCCCAGAATGAATCACGCCTACTCATAACTAGGCAGAGATGTGTAATAATTGCAATGTTGGCTATTGCTACCCCCTTTTCTCCCAAATACATTCGAAAAAAAAAATTTAAAAAATTTTTTTTAAAATAAATTTATATTATTTCTCTGTTGAAAAAGTAAAAAATGAATTTTTTTACGGAAAAAAAAATTTTTCTCAAAACACAGGTATTATAAAGAAAGAAAAGACAAACGTAGAGGGCGTGCAAGATTGCAATGTGGATCAAAACCCTAAAATTTTTTAGTTGTTTTTTTGTATTTTATTTTATTTTGGGCCCCAAAAACAAGGTTCTAAAATGATTTTTCCCAAAAAAGTTCTTGGTAGGTTTTTTTTTAAAAAAAAGTGAAAATTTTAAAGGAGTTAAAAAATTGATTATTTTACAAAAAAATATATTTATTAAAATAGGAATTCTTTAATATATTAAAAAAAAAAAAGGGTATCATTTACTTTTATCAATATTTTTTCAAAGTTTATTTCATAAGCGATCTCTTAAAGCTCCAAAAGGGGTGTGAGTGTCTGAACACTTATTCTTCAAAAATTTCCCCCAAAAATTTTTAAAAAAAATTTTTTAAATTTGCATATTTTTTAAATAAAAAATATTAAATTTTTGTTTTATGTGACATTAGCATATAGTAGGTGTTTCGCAAAAACCCTTAAAAAGGGATGAAAAAAGGAAAAAAGCGCTGGGTGTCCGGGGTAAAAATATCCAATAGTAATGGATTATTATTACGGAACTACGCCCCCCGAATGAAAAAGTGTTTAAAGGATTGGAAAATTTAAAGGTTCAGTCCGATCCCGGGCCCCACGTGCGCGCATTGTTCGGCAAAATCGCAGACATAGACTTGTTACACTGACTTCATTAGTCAAGATGTAGACGGGCACAGAAAAAAATACAGTGCGTACTTCGGGTTTAAAGGAATTTAAATCAGTCACGCGTGTACAATAAAGTGTTCGAACTAAAAAGGAATGTCGACCCACCAACATTTAAAAAACTATCCACCAACTTTTTTAATGAACTTGAAAAGGGGCAGGAATTTTGGTATCTCAAAAAAAGAAGAAAAAACCGGTAAGTATTCTTAAATTTTCGTGATAGAAAACACTTTGTTGATCGTGTGCGTGATTCATTTTGTAGGAGTCAAAAGGGACGACATTATTCCGTTCTGTTCGAACCCTCGCTGTACCTCGTGACTGATTAAAACCGTTGACCAAAGTACGCATTGTACCCTTTTTCTGTGGGGTCCACATTTTTTACCAAGTAAAATGTAAAATGTTCATCGTCTGCGATGGTCGAATAATGCATGCACGTGCGGCCGATCGGAATAGATCCAAAAAATCTCGTAGAGTTTTCCAATCCACGAGAGAATAGTTTATTACATTCTGATGGGTAGTTCCGTAATAATAAGCCATTACTTTTTTGGGTACTTTGCCCAGACATTCATATCAATTGGAAAAGTTTGGAGAGATTTTCAATTTTGGGGGGGGAAAAATAAACTATATGTTGAAATATATCTAATAGTCCCAAAAGCTCCTATACAATTATAACAAAATGGCGTGTGTTAAGACTTCGGCAATAAATAAAATAAATCCATTAAAAGCATTTTTTATTTAAAAATAAATAGCATATAGCCCATGTAAATATGAACATGGTCAACAATGAAACAACGTTTTACAATAATTACATAGGTTGCACATCTACGTACTCTAGCCACTACAGCAATTGCATAGGCTGCGCATGAAATTATACAAGGATTCTGGATGTGAGGGATGAAGAAGAACTATAAGTACATCAAGATGAACGAGTGATGATAAAATTGCCAAGAAAAAAATCCCATAATTCACATAGGCCATAGCATGGACGAACGGTTTGCAGGGAGCTTTTTATTATCACAGCCATAATGATCAGTTCTGAAATAAAGGGGGTTTGATATCAATACCAGGATTATGAAAATTTTTGTGTATAACTGTCTTTACAGACATCCGTCCGATTGACGGGTGTACGGCCCATCAAATTTTTAAAAATTTTAGAATATATTTTTTCCCAAATTTGTTTAATTTAAAAAAAATTTAGAAACAAACCATTAAAAAAAAATTCACCAAAATGACGATTCTTTTCCCTTTTTTAAACCCAATTATGATTTACTGCAAAATTTTTTTCATGTAATATTTTTTTTTAATCCTTTTCATTTTAAAATTAAAAAAATGTACGCAAACAAAATACTCTACGTTGGGAAAAATTTTAAACCGTTATAGCCCAATTAATTAAAAAATATTCAACTGGTAAAATTAATTATATGCACTGTTCACTTAAAAAAAGTCAAATCGTTTCTTGGGGGCTTTTAAAAATATAAAAAAATAATACAAAAAAAAAAGATAAGACACTTACCTTTTCCCCCAACACTTTTTTGGAACAAAAAAGACAATCTTCGCAATCGGATCAAAAAAGTCAGTTCAACCAAAATTTCTTAAAATAAAACCCATTCACCTTCCCCGCTAAAATCTCATCATAGAACTCGTGCTGCCGTATATCTTTGGGAAGGGGGGATTTAAAAAAAATATTCCTCAAGTATCGTCAGAGCATTCAAAAAAGGGTTTTTCCCACGTAATTTTTAAAAGGGGTGGGGAATTTTTAAGTACCGTCGGTAGATAAAGGGGGTTTAAACAGTGAAAACTGAAGGACTTGATTTTTTTCCCTATTAACTAAACCTACCGGAGCAGTCAAGTGACAACTTTTGAGGCTTTTATCAAAATTGTTAAATTTTAGGTTCAACTTAAAGTAGTGCTTCTCAAACTTTCAATATTGCTGACCTAATTTTCAGTCATCATTTTCATCACGTCCCCCTCCCCTCTACAATGACAATGTATTGAATGCAACTATTAATGTATTTTTACGCTAAAGCTACAATAAGACCTTATTTATAAACAGTGTAAATTTTCAATATAAGCATTAAATTTTGTATAGGTTACTTTTAAGTAATAAATATTTCAAGAGTATTAATAGAATAAGTAATATGTTACTTTTCACAGTTTAGAATTGTATTTTGTTTTGCCTTCTTTCAGTAAATTGATAATTATTTGAAGTAATCTTTTATCTTTGATTTTTCAAAGCGCCCCCCACACACATAGGATTATCAAGCACCCCACAATTTGAGATACGCTGACTTAATGCACACATTTTTATAATACAGAACTACTTAATCTTTCAAAATCTTCTTTCGTTTTTTTTGAAATTTCATATACACTGTACACAGGTACCTTGAGCGGTCTTTCGACCACTGCACAAAATGTATGAAATTTTATAAAGCCATCTTCATTGAAATCTCAAACTACTAAGTTTTTCAAGAAAATATCCTTCAATTGTATTTATACCAGTGCTTCTCAAATTTTCAATATCTGCGACCCAATTGTCAATCATAATTTTCATCACACCCCCTTCCTACAAAGGCAATGTATTGAATTCAAGTATTAATGTACTTTGACGTAAAACTTCAACACGACTTTAATTATAAAACGTACAAATTATCAAAACAAGTGTTAAATTTTGTATATAATTTTATGTATGACAAGCCCATGGGAGTCACTAGTAATTACTAAACTTGTTTTAATTTATTGATAAATTAATTATAAATGTATGTATAATGCACAAAGTATTTGATAAGTACATTATATCAGTGTGAACGTGTTTTATTTTTCATTATGTCTGGATATATGCTTCCTTGCATTAAATTGATAATTATTTTAAATCTTTTATTTTCAAATTTTCGATATTCTCCCCCCCCGTAGAGTTATTACGTCCCCTTAGGGGGGAAATTTGAGGGCGTGAGTAAATGACACAGCTACATTAACGTCGCACTATAAAGCTGCACGAGGGCTATTGGTGATGATGGACTTTGTAATTTTGAGCCATGGTCAAATGACAAGGGAGAAACCCTGAGCTGGTACACCCTTTCCTAACTTACACACCACACCAACAGGTGGACTTTGAGCTTCGACTATTTACACTTATTAAACTATATAACGAGTACAACACCGTTATTTGTGTAAAAGAAAATATATCCACTGTGCTAATTATAGCCAAACATGTATTATTTAGAAAGATATTAAAGATAATGAAACCTTGGCATTTAAGTATTATACCATCGACCAATTTCATCAAGTCAGCAGACATCGTCAAATCAAAAAACGTAGGCAAATACATTTATCGTTTCCACACATGTGTAAAAGCAAATTCCCTCACACCCTTCTATATCATCATGTCGACAGATAAATTGGTAAAAGTAAGAATTAAACATGGCTGCTTTTCTGCTTAGGCACGTGCCTAGGGCGCAAAAAATTTGGAGGCACAAAAAATTCTAGGGGCGGGGAGGCAATAGTAAAAAAAATTAAATTACAACGAAAGTACCACTGCCTAATGAATCATTGTAAGAGATCGTTTTGTTTGTTTGTGTGTGCTCAAGCAGAGCTTAAGAGTGGGCAGTACACTGCGCCTGTTTGATGATGAGTCAAAGATATTTTTTGTGGGCGCAAAAACAAGACACTGATGCAGTACACCGGTTGGCTCAAAGCTACCCCTAAGACATCAATGAAGTACAGTTTATGCAAGAATGCCAACATTTTAAAATGTGTATTGTTACGTTGTGATACGGGGTTCGAGGATTTTATACAAATCAGTCGCAAAGAACAAAACAGTTCTTCAGAAGCTGAAAATTTAGTGTCGAAAATCCAATCCTTGAAATACAGCATTCAACAGCAATATTCGAAGAATAAATTTCAGAAGGTTTCACCCTTCAACACGCTCAAACATAGCTATCGTGTCAAAAAATCACGAATGTAAAGATTATTCACGCACCGTTTTGTTTCCAACACCCGGGAAGCTATGATATTATTATATTATATATATATATATATAATCGAATGTTCATGATCAAAACAAGACTCAATCGCTTTAAAAAACAATACTGACTAATCGTTAGTAAAAACAAGTCTAACTTTGTCTCGATGAGCGTTTCCTTATTTATAGGCCTCGCGGATCCTTCGAGAAGGATCTGTTTGTGTCATAGATCGCGAAATTAGTGTACTTCTCCACTAATACCCAGTAGAATACATAGGATCACGATAATTGTCCCGAGCTAAAAATTGTCGCCAACAGGGTTGCCAAGTCGCTGAAGTCACCAAAATGTTTCCCAAAGTTGCCGAAAATAATGCCAGCTTGGATCTGTCGCCAAGTTCCTATTGAATCGTCATTATAACGTAAGGGAAGGCGTTGCTTGCGAATATAACAATTTTAACATAAAATAAATATAACAGAATAGTTGTTGAATAGTAAAAGCCGTTAGATAGCGCTGTTGCAGTGAGACGCTTTCATTTAGAAGTAGTCTTGTGGAAACAGTCAGTGCATGTATCTTTCTTAAGATGTAAACATACTCGCTCGTGAAACATTCTTTTGTGAAATATTCTTGTGTCGAAATTCTAAATTGTGAAATATTCTATTACTTGTGAACTATGTTATTACATGTGAGCTATTCTATTCACATTGAAATATTTTTCAGCATTGAAATATATCCAGTAATATCAAATTGAACTTGGACTTTCATTGAATCAATTTTCTTTCAACAGACTGGAATTCGAAAAGCCGATACCTTTATTCTCAGATTACAATTTATTACAGTCCGCTAAATTCGTCGCTAGTGCTAATATACAGTAATATAAATGCATTACACATCCAAATACGAATTATTTACCTTATTTTACACAAAATTCGTAACAGTATAAAGTTGGAAAAAATTACAACAAGAGGAATCTCATACTACATCAAGAAAAACAACTTGGAAAGTGCCTTCTCAAATTTAGAAGTCGCAATGAAAATTTACTTGATTCTTCCTTGACAAACTGTGCAGCAGAGAAAAAGATCTGTTCTGCCTTTTAAGGGTGAAAAGACTAAGGAAATTGAAAAGCTTAACAGTTTGATGATGCTATGTCCACAAAATGATATTACAATGGAAATTGATTACAATGATGTCATTAACGATTTTGCAATGATCAAACCTGGAAGATAACTTTTGTTGTACAAGTACAATGACAGCGAATCAACAAAGATTAAGGATGTCTAAAAGTAAAAGATAGTATCACGATAAGCAATGAAAAGATGATAGTTAAGATGTTGAAAACAGTTCATGCAGTAATATAGTCCTATACCAGGGGTACTCACAACCCTTTTTTCTGCCGGGACGCTAACATATGTTACTTTTACGGGGACCACAAAATAGATGGCTTTTCCTGGACCGCATACATAGATATATTTCACGTGGACCCATATATATGATGGCTATATTTTCACGCGGGCCGCAACTGAAATTAATGTGGGGGGGGTGCTTTAAGATCAAGATAGCAAAAAAATTTTAAAACGGGGAAGTTGATCAAAAAAAAAAAAACCTTTTTTGCTTTTTTATTTTTTTATATATTTTTTATTTTTGTCACTAAATTTTTATAAATTAGAATAATTTAAGAATCATTCTTTCGCAATTTCTGCATCAGTAAACGGTTTCATACTATTACCAATAATGTAACGAATTTAATTGGGTGCCTTTGTTACCTCCGTGGCATTACCACTGACAAAAAACATTTTTTGCTGTTATAAAGATTTTTCACGAAAGCCTATTTATCACCTCTTGAAAAAGAGATCGCCGAGGAAAAGTGTCCTTGAATGAGATTCCCGTTTATTGGTATGTTTTTAATACAACACTTTCGTGACAAATCGAACAATTACTGAACCATGCTTGTTTTTCACTACAAAATAGATAACCCCAACCAAACTTCCTTCTTTTTTGAAAATTTCGCTTGATCAAAAGTTTTAAAGTTGCCCTTTTTGGTTTCCCTGTTGTTTTCATTCAAAAGGAAAAAAATTCAATTGCAATTCGAATGCAAAAAAAAGAAAATTGATATATTTCCTGTTTTAACAAAAATTTCCTCCCAAATTTTCATAAACAAATGAATTTCTAGAGCAAAAGGGCCATGACCCGGGGCATTAAAAGGCCCGGTGGGACCGGTTGAGTATCGCTGCTCTATACTGTAGCTGCAAACGATTTGATTAATTTATTTCTAATTTTCAAAGGGGGGGGGGGGTCCCCGATGCTGAGGTAAGAAGTGAAAAAGAACCAAACCGTGCCACTGTCCTTTCTATATGGCTGCCAATTTAAAAACGGGGGGGTGGGTCCGTAGGCAATGGATGGTGGGAAAAAAATGTCCCCAAAAAACAAAAAAAAAAGAAACAAATAAGAGAGAAAGAGAAATCCTTTTTGAACAGCATGGTAATAACTGGGAAAGGGGGGGGGGTGCCAGCATAGTGGGAAATAGTGTGTGGGGAGGGGGGGTGTAACAATTTGAAGTGCCAAGGGCGCTGGAAAGGTTAAAAATGGTTCTGGAATTAAATAACGTATTTTAAACACGGCACACTTCAAACACAAACAAAATATATAACTAAATTATTCCGGCAGCCGAAATGCCACGATAGCAATGAAAACAGCGACAAATGTTTTTTCACATAAATTTGCATAAATACGTATCTAAATGCTGTTGTGAAGATTCGTAATGCTTCTTGTTTTGCCATTTAATAAAACTAAGTAGTCTTTCGGTATACCCAACTGTATCTCTTCAGTATTAATTAGATCCTAGATTTTAATAATTTTTTCCTAACAAAACAAGGATATTACAAGTTATAAACAATCATTTTCCAGCTTGCGCAGTCGAGTGTTAACATGCGTTTGAACGGTACATCCTATTTAACAAGTCATATAAAAAAAAATTTAAGTCAATTCCTACGTAGATCAACAAAGAAAAATTTTATTTTTGTTACTTTTTATTAAATGATTGCAATTAATATAAATATGTATTTACATATGACAGAATCACAGCATTAAGTGGCAAAACAGAAAGCGATTTTCCTTGCAATTTTCTTTCTACATAGGGTGTCGGACTATTTTTTTGTTAGTTACTATTTATTCATTCTTAAATCGCATTCTAAGAAATTAGGCCATCCCCGGTAGGATTCGAATCTTTGCCTTTGGCTTAAAATTCCAACGTTATATCTATTGCCCTACAGGGGCACAAAGAGCGATTTTCCTTTTTATATATGGGGCTGGACTATTATTTGTTTGTTACTATTAATTAATTAATATTTGGAAAAAAAACTGTATTAACATCAGATGTCATCCGCTACAAGTTTAAAAAATGTATTTGAACTTGAGTAGATGAATAAGAAGTATTTTATTAGCGACTGAAAATCTGAACAAGATAAACATATATAATGAGAGTGTGAACTATAATAGTAGGAATTGAAATTTTTTTCTAAGCATGCGCGAACAAGATTGTCCTAACATACACGGGAATAACTTTCAACTGTTGGCTCAATATCAGGGGATTTAGCGACGTTTTTTATTCAACCAAATAGGTCTACGGTATAATACGTAAGAACCGAATCTTCAAGAACTGCTTCCCTTATTACCAAGAAAAGCTGAAAGCTAACACCATCTTACATTGATATCTGAGCTTTTCCTTACGGGATATAAAAAATATGACTTTGTAACGAATGGTAATAGAGCGCCCTCTCCTGGCCGTATGAACAAGTAACGACTCTGGCACGTCCTTCCTTCACCGGGTACAGTCGCCGGTTAAGTATCCATAGGCGGGAGAAGCCTTTACCACTTTTGCCATTCGTTACAACTTTACTTAAAACCATTATACTTCAGTACTCACCTGCGATCGTTGCTAGTCCAAAAGAGAAAAGGAAAATCCACGGGACAAAATCATTATATCGTGTAGCAAATCGTCTGATTACCAAGGCTGCCAAACGCTGGAAAGAGCCTACAAAGCTGAAGACGCCCATCAATATCGTCGAATATATCAACTCCATATTCTCAACGCAGTTTGGTAAGTATTTCCATACTGAGAGAAAGAACGATACAAAAAATTTATTGTTTTGAAATATATACACGGTTCAAAATTCAGGCTGTTTGATTAAGAACCCTTCTAGAACCATTCTATGAACTGTTGACCATAAACTTACTGAATTCAATGTTTTGCGATAAAACGCCACACCAGAAAGAATATTATTATTGGCGACGAATTTTATAATGCCAAACTACAGCTTGGCCGGTTTCACAAGAGGCAACTCGTGTCTGCATTTCTGTAATGTGAAGAAGAAAGAGAATTCTGTTCACACGCGGAGACAAAGATGAATGAAAAAGGGGAT
>BMAV01010427.1:5589-28906 GCA_019973955.1 Trichonephila inaurata madagascariensis
TGTACCTTCATGCCATGTTTCGTTACAATCTCGGAATTATTTCTTGGTGCGTTAATTTTTTTGTCCATGAGTGTAATTTATCATAAGTTTTAGAAAACTTGAAACTGACTCCATTTCACACCTAAAAATAAATTACTAATTTTCGTGAAATATTATACTCGAACCTCTATCATTCAGACTGGTGCTGCCATCCATTAGTAAATGAAACAATTACTTAAGAACGCCATACCCACGTTCTTAACGTTTGAAACAGAGCAAAATGTAATTGAACGCTTGCAGTGTGTTTGTAACGTTAAAGGATAGATTGAGATGAAGGCAATCAGCGCATTCGTAATGACCTAAAGCAGTGCTTCTGAAACTTTCACTATTTGCGATTCAGTATTCGATCACAATTTTTACAGCGCCTCCACCCTCAATCAATATTTTTACAATGTATTGAATTAAACAACACTATACATTGACGCTTAAGCTGCAACACAACTTCATCTTCTTAAGTTCCACCGACGTATATAAATGTCTTGCTCAACCAAATTGATTTCCTGGACGTATATTTATGTCTTTCCGAAGTACGATCATTTTTGTACACTGCTATCCATTAAATTATTCAAAAGGCTTTGGAACGCAGTAAGAGGACCTTGACAGTATTTGTGAAGGATTTATTTTTTTTACAGGGTTTTCTTATTTATTTCTTTTCTTGGGGGGGGGGGGGGAATACAACTGTTTTGCACGCCTACGTGCAAAACAGTGGCATTGGGGATCAATTTGCGTGACTTTTAACCGGTATAGTTAAAGGATTCATTATAAATCGTTTGAATTATCAAGATAAATATTTATTTTTGGATATAATTTTGTATATGACAAGCCCTAGAGGTCGCTAGTAATTTTTTAAACTTGTTCTTCACTTAGTATTGTTAAATAAATTATAAAGTTCATTATACAATACTGATACATTTATAAGTGTATTATATCATGAAAATGTGTATTTGTATTATGTCAAAATGCATTTTGTTAGTATACTTTCCATGAAGTAATAATTTTCTTAAATATTCTTTTGTTTTCAACTTTTCATTATGCTTGCTTCGTAGAGTTATTACGCATCCTTAGGGAGGCGCGCCTTACAGTTTGAGAAACACTAACCTAAAGATTAAAGTAGAAGAAATTCCTGTTTCATATATGCTAATAATATATTAGATGTCAATATATAAAATTTGGACACTTATTTGTTAGTTTCGCTACTTAAATTTTCTGTCGCACGTAATCCATTGTACTCAATATATCAACACAAATAATGAAAATATAAACATTGAATTTCTTTCCTTCTTTTTGTTTATAGTTATTGACAAATTTCCAGAACAATTGTCATTTAAATAACGTTTTCAGCACTCGCATCCTCTTGTTCCATGCCGTTCCCTTTTTTAACAATGCCTTCCTACGCAGTATAAAAGTAAACTTTCAGATAGTCTCCGCCTTTTCCATTCATTGGCACAAAGTAAAGGAGAAAACTGAAGCTATGCACGCTAAAGAGGAGTACATATTGGTCCAGTATCGACATTGTAATAAATATAATGTTTCAGAGGCATGGTGGTGCAAGTCCTTAAAATGTGGATTAAATAAGCAACGCCCATTTTAAATCTGTCACATTTTGTTCGAGTATTCCTCTATTAAATGTAATATTCATTAAAGATAAAGAGCGACGAGTTGTGTGTTAAAGTAAATGACATTCAAGGTATTTAAAAAAAGGCATCTGAATTTTTTTTTTTTGATTTTATACATAGTTATAAGTGACAAAAGTTTGTTTAAGGTTGAACAATAAACTATAAATTCAATACCAAGAAAGTTAACTACAAGTGTGTGTTATTTTGCTCATTCGTGTATGCCTGTGTGTCTGCGAGCATAATAATTAAAAACTTTTCAAATTCTATGTTGTTTGATATTTTAGTTTATTCAATAATAATTAGTTCATTTATAACACGTAATATAAAAAGTAATTTTTAAGTCAATTCCTACTTAGATTAACAAAGAAAATTTTTATTTTAGCTACTTTTTATTAAATAGTTACAATTAATATAAATATGGAAACAAAGGACAGAATGACAACATTAAGTAGTAATTAATTTTTATTCATTATCATTAAAGTATCGTATTGTCATCCAAAACAATCATGTATATAAAATTTCAGTTCAACTGAATGCTTTAAAACGTAAGAGAAAAAAACTTTTCAAGTTTTGACTCAAGTCGCCAAAAGGGTCGTTAAATGGCCAAAAATGATGCCAATGTGGCTGTATTTGTAATTCCTTAAATAATTAGTTTTAATGAATTAATTTTTATTAATTATAATTAAATTATATTGTATTGTCATCCAAAATAATCACGTATATAAAATTTCAGGTCAATTGAACGATTTAAAGTGTATTTCATTAACGATTGACATATCCACCAAGATAAATAAATAAATAAATATAAAGTGTGAGCTAGTAGTATGAATTGAAAAAAAACTCCATAGCTTCTCACCTTTAGTTTATATTTTTTGGCATACTAAGGCTACTAAAAGCAAAAGGTCCTGGTGGCAAGTTCATAGTAGATGTTATTTTCGAGGCTCAAAGTCTTTACGTTGGTGAGATATATTAGGAAATATACGATATGTTTTAATTGTCTTCAACTTCATAAAAAGCAAACGTTTTTGAAAAAAGACTAACAGTATTTTTTTTGAGTTTGATAGATATCAGTTTTTTTCTCCTTATAGTAATAAAATAAAAAATGTTCAGTTCATTTCTTGTGACAAGATTCCATGAAAAGTTAAAAATAATGTTTAAACATTTTATTTTTTCCCCTGCTCAATATAGCATAGTGAAAATTCCTCACAAAATTAATGTCACGTACCTAATTGAAACTATATATTTTGAAATTACCTTTCAAAATATATTTTTCTTGCGCGTAACTGATAATACCCCAATTAAGCTAAACAGTAATAATGAAATACAAAATTAATAATTACAATTATAATTAAAAATAATAAGTGATTTTCAAATTTAATGTTTTATCGGTCATTAAACTTATTGGAATTATCATAATGTTCAACTTCAAGATCCCATCTGTACGAAGTTTGGATGTAGCATCTACGTGATCTTGCTCCTGGACAACGGAATATTGAGATAGAGAACCTTTGTAAGGCTATCGTCCATATCTGTAGTTGGTGTGGTGTGAACATCAGGAGAGGGTGGTGCCAGCTCAGATGTCGTCTTGGTCACATGACCATGGGTCAAAATGATGAGGTCCGTTACCAATAGTCCTCTTGTAGCTTTGTAATGTAATATTAATACAGGGTGATTCATAAAGAAGTATACACTTTCCAGTTGCTGTAAAACAATAATAGTCAAAGACATTAACCACTTCCAAGAACGGTAAGGTAGATGCACGTTAAAGTTTGTGTCTAACTCGGATAGAAGTGACGTAAGCAATAATGGGCGTACCATGTGACTAATCAGTGGAAATGGCGATGTCTACAGTGAAAGAGGCGTTTTGTGTTCTTGAGTTTAGCAAAATGGAATCCATAACTGCTATGCAACAGCCTTTTTGATCACTATTCGTAAATAAACCTCTATCTAACAATGGTATGAAAATTTTAAGTCTACGGGTTGTTTGTGTAAAGGTAAAAGCCTTGTACAAAGTTGAAACAAAGCATCACAGTTGCTATCAATGGAGTTGATACCTAAACACACGTTTGGAAGGGAAGAGATTACCGGCTCGAAGTGTGTGTCAGATTACTAAGGATTCACATATACAATATTTGTGCCTGCCTCTAACAAATCTTAAAATAGTCCCATAAATTTTGCTACAGGTTACATTTAATATCTTACATCGTTCTTTATTTATAGTACATTGTATACTTCTTTATGATTTGCCCTGTACAGTTCTCACTTACTCACTCCTATTTCTGTAATTCTGACGATTAAAAAGCATTCTTTTAAATAAATTAAAGTGGGTTATGATTCAGTGATCAGCTGGATTTCTGCATCTCGAACTTTTTAAAGTTATACAGCATCGCATAAGACTTTGTCTTAACTGATTTTCTACGCTTTTTTTTGTGTGCTTTCCTTAATTTTTGACTAGCATAGCTTTCAACATAACAGGTAAAAAAAAAGGATTAAAAGAATAAAGATTGAAAGATTAAAGGTTAAAATTATATGCTGAGTAGGAAATAAGGCCGATTCTTTTGTATTGTAATTCTTTTGACCTGAATAACACCCTGGTCAGAAAAACCGTCGAGAATTTCGGCTTATGAAGCACACAGTAAGTCCGGTTTAGATGTGACACCTCGACAAGAATTAAGTGATTTATAAGGAGCTGCTATTAATGGACAGTCTAAAAATGTTTTGGTGGGCAAGAAAGATTTTGTTTGTAAAGCGGATACAATTTTTATTAGTAAGTCACTGGATCATAACTTTTTAACAGATTTCGGATCACCACCTATTCCTTTCAGAGATTTTTGAATAACAAATGGAGACTTCTGAGACATTTCTTGGTTTGGTAGAGTCAATTTTATAAAAAACGTGAATTAGGGGTAATTGTATCCATGTTAATGTTGGGGAAAACAAGGCCTTTACCCGGGCACAGCTGACTTTGATCCACAGGCGCGCAGAAAACTTTATCCTGTTGTGCCTCCGTCCACCACGGAGTCCAAAATGAGTGGCAGTGTGCGGGTTATCTGGAAGAAACCATGTACGGTGCTTACCTGGAATACACCCTGAGTAAAGTGCTATAGCATCAGGGCGAGGATCGAACGGGTAAACCCACCAATTTTTATCTCTCTGCAGAACTAACCCTACAGCAATGTTTCTCTGGGGACATCGAAGAGACTTATCCCCAGCCGATTGACAGGAGCAGGCTCCCTCCAGCCTCCCGTCTACAGGGAAGCGTGAACCAAAGGGAACGCAAAGGAATCCCCAGGAACACTATTTTCCTCCTTATGGGGCAGCACACACGGCAAACATGCGGATTGGCAAATCAACGGTGTTAGTCAAAAATAAATAAAGCATCAAAATCAAAATATTCAAAGAAATCGAAGGAAAAATAAATTAAGGCAATACAAAACGTAAACAAAAATATGTTATTAGTAACAAAATTATAAGTTTTCTAATAAAAAAAATATTCAACAATAATTGTATTTATGCACATTTGAAAAATATTTGCTAATGGTTTAGATGGAAAAAGAAGAATAGAGAAAAATTAACGACAAGAAGGAGAGTCGAAAATAGAGAAGGATGACTAGGGTATTCCAGGGTCGTGACACCTGTGTTTACCAAAGACAGTAAACCCCTTGGGAAAAGGAAAAGATCACTAGGGCACCTCGGAATTATTACACCTGCACTCACCTAAAAAAGTTGAGCTCCTGAGGGGTCAAAAGAATCAGAGCAGTTATATATACAAAAGGTGGTCCAATAAAACATTGATCTTGGGTTTCCACTTCATTGATGTGTGTATATATATACTATGCGTGCGCTTTTAAATCGAGTGCATTTTGTTTATTTATGTGCTTTATTATTGGTAATAAATATGTACTTATTTATTACCAATAATAACGCACTTAAAAATGGAAAGTTTCTGCAAAAAGCAAACGTTGGAAACAGCGGAGCTCATGAACTGATTAGCTGGAAACACGCGTTTTCTTTTATCACGTGACTATGAAGTCACATGAATTTATTAACTGATTGCCTGGAAATGCGTGGTTGTGGTTTTCATAAGACTACGACGTAACAGGAATTTAGCTCATTTATTGGTACCTAAAGCAAAAATTCCTCGGCAATTAACTTTGTTCCTACAATCAAATACTTTTTTCATGCCTAATGATAGTTCATCTCTCTTGATTATCTTCTACTCAATTAAAATATCGATTCACTTATGATCTGCCAAATCAATCTTAATCTATCATTAGGATAATAGAAAACAAGTGCTTCCATATCAAGTAGATTTATACTCCATCGGAATCATTCCTCTCACCGAAGATGTAGGACTTAATTGACCTCCTTTATTCGAAACTGATTTACAAACCACATTTCCATCATCATCAAAGTCCATGATCCTCACGATATTCAAGAGGGTTCGCTGCGTTAGGGAACAAAACAACACAGACTGTTAAGAATAGAATTAGCATAAGCAAATTGGTTCGATGGGTGTGAATGGATAGCAACACTTAAGTATTAAACCATCTATTAAGTAGAAGGGGGCTCAGAAAAATATAGGAATGTTTGTGGAATGGGTAATGAATGCATATATATGTAGGTTTTTTTTATATTGTTTTAATCTTTTATAATAAAATATATATATATATTCTTTTATTTTATATCGATTTGGTGAAGTAGAGTGAATTTGCAAAGGCTTTTTGAGACCATTTTGTGCGTTCTTCCCCTTCCTCTGGCTTAAGTTTTAGAGAGGGATACACTATGTTCCATCCTGTAAGACTATGAACAAAGAAAAAACTATTTAAACTTTCAAAAATAAAATATTTTGTATCTAAAAGCTGGGGAAATTTTCCCGGACAAATATACGACAGTTCCTTTTTTGGCAATTTCTGTATCATTTTTCTTATAGTCAAGACATCAACTCTTAGGCCTTATTTTGCTCTTGTGGTTTTGTATAGGTAATGCTATCAATAAATTTTCTTTTACCTAAAGGTACTATACCAATTCGAGATATAAGACTGAAATATGGGGTGGGACATTTAGTAAATTATATACTCGTATAAATTCTTCTTTCAATAGCTTCTATTTTTAATATTGTAATAAAACGCCAAAAAGAAATTTTATATTGTAAGAAAAAGTGTAATTTTTTAAAAAAACCAGCCTGTAAGTTTTAAAAGAAACTCTTTTTCTTTAAATTTCTGTGCTGGCTCAGAGGAGTGTAGCAAGGTGTTTTGATGCATATACTTCTTTTTCTGATATTGTTTTAATTTATCAATTTTCATGCAATCAACTGAATTTAGTGAAAGATCTTTGTAGCCGATTAGGTTATGAATTAGAATCCTGATTTCAATGTGAACATTCGGATAATAAATCATGCGTTCTTTGCAACGTTCTTCAACCAAATCACACACACACTTGCAAAGAGCTTTTGGTTCCTTACTGTGGCTATTCGAATAGAATTCAAGCAACGATGTGGCCATGGAAGCTAAATGGTGTTGACCACGAACCCATGTCATATATTTGAGTCTCGGTATCAATGAAGACCCATTGAGTAAAATGGCTAGTGAACATTAAATGTGTCGTGGCTTCACGTTCGTATGTTGGGCTGGGTTCCTACGTGGAAATCTCGAGAATAACATGCAGCGTTATTTGACCGTGGCTCAGAACAAAGAGATTCATCGCAAGTAGTCTTGGTGTGCAGCTTCAAAGTGTGACATTAATAAAAACAATACTGATTTCATATTGATTGTTGAAAAAAGGCACAATCCTGGTTCTTCAAATACTCATTTTAATGATTTATTTAAAATGTTTTTCTATTCAAGGAATTTAGTATTTAACTTCACGGTAAAATATTTACTTTGTTTAAATTAGTATGTCTTTTTATAGTAGTATTATACTCTATTAAATGAAAATTTTCGAAATTGCATGAGCGAGAATTTATTATTGTATAACATTAATTTTTATTTAATGGAATTATATTTCGGTACCTTTTTTTCCCTTTAAGCCGATGAATAAGGCTCTATAAATAGAAAATGGTCGTAGTAATATTGAAGTAAGAATATTTTCATCCACTAAACATTAGATTTGTTCTTAAACCTTGCTATAAGTAAGATGTCAATATTATCTTGACAATAAGAGGCTCAGCAAACATCCTTAGAGAAGTTAATTCATCTGTTAACACAACAAATAAAATCGATGTAAAAAAAATATCTTATCTTGGACTTTTTCCATACAAACATCAAACATAGCAAACCAATCTTGTAAATTATCTATTTATTAACAAGAAAGCGATTTATTTCCATGTCACTTTTCAAGACCTGAATATAAAATAATTAAAGCAACGAGTCTCAAAAGCCTTATTTCATAATGTGTTCTTTGTTTTTTTCCCCAATTGTCTTGCTCATTTAATTGATTGTTAACAAACTGAATTATGAAAAGAAAGATGAAGAATTTACATTGAAAGTTTTCTGAGAAAATATAAACACCAAAAAAAAGAGAGAAATAACCATTTATTTAAATGTCTCAAAATAACTTAAATGAATTAATATTTTCATTCCTTGTTTATATAAAGGAACACAACCTGTAAAACTATCATTTTCCAATAGCATAATGAATTTTGGCTTAGAGAACATCCTTTGTCTTTTTATGAATAATGTATAAAGGGTCTATCCACATATTATTCAGAGAAAAAATAGTATTCCTCGCTTATGCTGCGAATTATGTTGTTTATGAAAAATAAAGTTAAATATTTCATATCTCAATGAACTCAAAAGAAGAGATGTTATAGAAGTAGCTCATAAATTTTTTGAGGATAGTCACTCAAGACATTTAACATATCTTTGAATTTAATTTTCTCACATTACATTTTATTCGAATATACACTTTATGATTATTTCAACATATTTCTTCTTATCGAAGCTTAAGGTAGAAAAACATATACATTTTTATTTTCTCTGCACAGATATTCATTTTATTATCTTGTGACGAGGTCTATTTGTGCCTTTTTACTAATGCACTTGAGGAAAATTGCTACGTTGTCTATTGTTTGAGTTTAAAACCTCCTTCCGTTGACATAACTTGATTTTATGCTAATTTGAGTGCAATTTAAACTCTAGCATAAGAGTTAGTCGTTAAGCTTGTATTAAAAATATATTAACGAAGTAACTATCGGAAGTTTTTGGCATCTTGGAAAAAAGTTTTAGTCCAGGATGTCCAGTTGACCTGGGTTAGACCTGACGCGGGCAGTTACATTGGATCAGTGCCATGCTGCTTACAGGAATACAGCTCCTGTATTCTAGTGGCCACTTTCGCCTTAATCGATCGCGCAAGTTGGGAGTACTGCGTCATTTAGTGAACTCGTGCAACTGCATTCTGCCCTAAGAATGTCGAATCAAAATCAAGTTTCATGTGAATCCAGAAATCAGCCATGAAAACATTTCAAATACTATCCGAGGCTTATGGAGAGGAAATTTTGTTTCTTGCACATGTATTTGAATGGCATAAATGGTTTTCAAGGGAAAGTGATAGTGTGGAAGGGGATGAACGCGCTGGAATTCCAAGGAAAGCGATTATAAACCAAGACATCGTTAAAATTCGTGATATGAGTAGGTTTGCACTCACATCAGTGGTCGGACTGATAATCAACACAACTACATTGAAGTATTAAAAAGACTTCGTCAAAAAATTAAGAAAAAAACAAAGGCCAGAATTGGGGAGTAATGAATGGCTGTTGCACCAAGACAATACACCCGCTCACATCTTCTTATTTGTTAAGATTTATCTGACCAACAAAACATTACTCTGATGGAGAATCCTCCTTATTCACCTGATTTGGCCTCATGCAAATTTTTTTTTATTTCCTATGATTAAATTTTGCCTAAACGGAACCCATTTTATCTCAGTAGGAGAGGTACAGGTAAAAACGTAAAATGTCTTGAAGGAACTTTCAAACACCTCGTTTCAGAATTGTTACCACCAATGGTGACACCGAAGGCTGAAGTTTGTGAATGCTAAAGAGAACGTCTTTGAAGGTGATACTGTCACAAATAACTGATTCTGTACGTACAATGATCACACAAGTGTCAAATTTCGCATATAAATATTTGTGAGATAACCTATAATTATTATACATTGATATATAATAATATATTACTGTAATACTTTGATGATACATTCAATTATGATATTCATATTATAATAATATTAGTAATGCAAAATTTTGATTAAAATCAATCATTTGCATAAGGAGAAGAAAGGCAAGAGATCCTTTTTACGAAGCCAACAGATCTTCTTACAAACATCTTGGTAATATGAATAATTAATACTCACAATACTCCTAGTAATATAGAGTTGATAAATATGGGGAATTGTATCATAAATCATGGATAGTATAATGCAGATTGTAACGCAGAACGTGTAAAGCTTCTGGCTATTATGCAAGATTCACGAGGAAAGATCTGTGGTTATAATGATTCAAATCCCTGATTACAATTCGATGATCCACGATAATCCATTTTTCATATTCATTGCATAGAATTCTATTCAGTGAATAGAATACCAATTTAATTCTGATTCTTTGAAAATGCAGCGAATATTTGAAACTTCTGAAAAATATGCATATCGCATGAACATGGATGGAATTTGATTATTGGAGACACAATACTTGGTGGTGATGCATAAATATTCTAGATGTTTAGTTTGTGTGTGCTGCTTTTTTGGAAATAACTCTTAAGTTTTGCTGAAATGAGTTCATGAGATAGTTGTAAATTCATTAACTATTAAAAAAATTAAGTGCTAAATATTGAAACAATGATAAGAATTTTTCTTTAGAACTTTATAGTACTGCTTAAAATAATACAGATTTTATTCGGAATATTTTTTTGTCTAACAAGCTAAAATATTTCCTCTCCGAACGGCTATTCATTAACATATTCCATTTGAATAAAAAAATATTTGAATAAAAAATATAACAAATATAAATCGTGACTTTTATAATCTCCCAAAATTTATATGTAAAATAAACTGTGAGATTTAAATAACAAATATATTTTAGTATTTGACGCATAACTTTTTAGTCAAAAGTATTTTTAACTTTGGGGGGGGGGGTCACTCTAAGTTTCACATAAATAACATTATGTTTAAGGTATTCGACTACGTTCGGAACCGTGAATTTAAAAAAGCACATAAATGGATAATTTTCATGATATTTAGTGTCACTTAGATTAGAATACATGTATAAAATTGTTTTTAGGAAATCATGACAAAAATAAATTATTTAAAGGCAATATTTCAGCAAAAAATTAACTTAGAAAAAACCTTTTTTCAAAATGTTCTCCTTTTATAAAAAATGTCTCTAAAATAATTATATTTAGCTTATATAAAGTAAAGACTTCTCCAGAGAGTCTGAACATTTTTTTAAAAAAATTTACATTATTGTCAGAGTTACCATCAATTGAAATAATTATTGGCGTTTTTTTCTTAAAATTTCTTCCCTCTGTTGTCGTTAAACATGGATAAACCCATTTCTAAGTTATATATTTCAGAAATTCTAGTTGAGCCTTTGTCCAGAGGTGTGAGCTGTATGCATACAAAATATAATTATAATAGAAGCATTTTTCACAAAAGGACAATATTTTGAAAATGGGACATTCTATGTTAATTTTTTGACAAAATATTGTACTTAAATAATTTTTATTGTAATAATATTCTTAAAACAATTTTATATACATTTTCCAATCTAAGTGACACTAAATATCATAAACATTATCCATTTATACGCTTTTGCAAAATCCCGGTTCCGAACGTAGTCGGATACCTTAAGGAAAATGGTCAAATGGACAAAACCTTTTTAGTTTTCAAGACCTAGGCTTTCATAGGCTGTACTGGTCTCTGTGTACCATATGACAGATTTAGGACCAGATGAGAGGAGGACTGTAGCCATCCTAGAATAGAAACTCCCCCAGAATACTACCAGTTTGATTCCGATTTAGAGGTAGACACCTTTTGATTTTCTCACTTCTTGCCAACCAAACCCTGGTGGCTGCGGTAGTCTAATAGTCAAGGTAACGGACTCTTGTCTGGCATATTTTGTGTGAGTTCGTGCCTGGTTTCTCTGAAGATCCTCCATGCAGAGGCGGTTGATACACATTAAATATGTCGAGGCTCAAACGTCCTCCCGTTGGAGGGGTGTGGAATCTAGGAGAGGGGGTGCCAGCTCAGATGTCATCCTCATCACTTGACCATGTCTCAAGTTTACGAGGTCCGTCGCCATAAGCCCATGTGTAGCTGAATTGTACGACATAACATTACCTCACTCACTCAACCAAACTATAGAATCAGTTGCTTAAAAGTTTCAAATTTAATAACTTTCCTTTTACTGCAAACATTCTTGTTGCAATTGGATATTTTTATATAATGCATGGAATTTATGAACATAGGGTATAGAGAGAAGAATTATTAAAAATAAACATTTCTTTTAGCATATAAAAATTATGCAATGTTTTTTAAACTTCGTGATCTCTCTTGCAATTGTAAATTTAGATAAACTCATTACAATTTAAATCAACTGCGACTTTACTAAGTACTCCTATTTGATTTAATATCAATCATTGATTTGTATGTATTGGTTGATGCCCAGTGGCTGAGTGGTAGTGCATCGCGCTTCCACGTCACAGGTCTGGGGATCAAATCCCGGGCTGTGCAAGGTCGACTCAGCCTTTCATACGTTCAGTGGGTCGATAAATTACCAAGCTTGCTTGGGAACTGAACACTGGGGTTTTTGCTTCAAACTGTGACCACTTGACCGAAACATCAGCACGTACATCCCAACGCCAAGGTCACGTAAACTGAGACAAGCACAGTAAGCCTTGGCTAGGGTTTCTGATATCCCGGAAATTTCCATTCTGGGAATATCCGGAAAATCCCGGGAATCCATCAAAATTTTAAAAAAATTCATAAACATGTTATTTTTAAATAAAATTAATAATAATTATATAAAGTAAGGATACATACAAATTCCAAAATTGATACTTCTTTATATGGATAGCTAGAAAATACAAAAAATATATAATAAATTTGGTTATTCATTTTTAAAATAGGATTTCAGAAAGCATAAGTAATTAATACTTTTATCACTCAGCCTAATTCTGAGCTTTGTAACGAACAATCCGGCAGTAGAAAATGCTCTCTTGGCTTTAACTAACATTGGAGGAATTGTTTTTAAAGCCTCACATAGTTTTATAATGTTTGGTGATGGATTTTCTGTCGAGTCGAACAACTGCATTTTTTGTTTCATGTTTTTGTTGAAACTAGTCCTTTTTTGGCTGAACAATATAAAACTTTTGTTTTAGAGTAAATTGCTTTCTCTAATTTTTTGTCCAACTTCAGAGGTTTTTCTTCCAAAATCTCCATGCTCTTTTCTTCGGAGTGCGAAGAGTTGGACATTGATTCCTCTTCTTGGCAAAAAAGCTTTGTCCCTATCATTTGGGCTTGCCTTACCAAACACTTTTTACCAGGCAATCGCGAAATATCGATGGTAACTACAGATGCTTCGTATTTTCTCCCAAAATTCAGGTATTGCATTATCCTATTAAATTAGCGTTGCATCTCCCATTAATTCTTTTAATTACAGAATATTTCCTATTTTTCGCAAATTCTGAATTTTATTCGTTCAATTTTCCATTAATACACCTTCTGCAGCTAGCAAAGTTCCAGTTTGACTGCATAATTTTTCTTAGCTCATTTTTACAGGTTTTAAGCCTGCTACAATTGTAGTCACAGTATCAAACTCTACTTTGGCTATCGTTTGTTCTTCTTTAATGTCAATTAATGCTTTTAAAATTTCTGATTTTATTTCTAAAAATTTTTTAAACATTGTTTACAAACTATTCCAGTTTGTTTTTTTATCCAAACAAACCATCTATACAAAGCCAAATAACTCTTCTTTAACATATTTTTGCAAAATATCATTCTTGAGAAGTGATTTTCTGAATAATTTTACTGCATTTCTAAGCCCCATGCGATTCCTGGGAAATCCCGGGAACGAAGTATAATTCCCGGGAATAGAAAAGGTATAGAAATCTTATGATTTCTTCCCGTTCTTATGATCAGTACAGAAATCCCGGCTTCAGAAATCTTATCACTTTCCCGGGTTCCCGGGAAAGAAACCCTAGCCGTGGTTCTTGAGGGCTTTTGTGACACTGAGTTCAGTTATATATTGGTTAGTTTATTTGTTCATCGTAAATAATATTAGCAGTTCTTAAATTTAAATTTGCTATTCTTAAGATTAAAAATGAAGTTTCTTCAAGGATAGTGTTTCTAAATTGCTCCACTGAACCATCGTACTTGTATTGCCATTGGTAGTTTGGGAGACAATAAAGAGGAAATAAAATGGTTTTTATCACCTCGAGGGATGTGGAAATTCAGAGAGGTGAATTGAGTACTTTGAACATTTTTCTCAATGAACAGAGTTCCTATTTCAATGCCTCGTGCTGTGGGGATAGGTGTGGTAGATGAGAAATAGAAACAGAAATATTGGGGGAATATATTTGGTCTAATGTATCATAGGAGGTGGAATGTTTAAATAATACATTTTCTTTGCATTAGAATGCTCGTCTGTGATATGTAATTTTGACTTAGCGAGTTACGGGTAGCGCGCCTGCCTCGTAAGCTCAAGGTTGTGGTGTGGATTATGTGGTATGTGTGTAAATGATCCCTTGAGTATCAATTCTTTTCTGGTTCTCTCGGCAAAATTTAATCATGACAATATTTAGAATATGACGAGACGTTGAGTTGAATAAATTAAAGCGTCAAAAATTTGGTAGCGAAAGCCGACACTGGAGAGTGCTACCAATGATGTGAAGTTCCTGTGTCGGCAAAGACTTATTGGCCAAAGTGCCCATTTGAAAAAAAAAATTGACATTTTTACATAACATACACAATACTTTAACAACATTACAAATGAAGAGAACTACTCTCGACGAAGTAAATTAAGAAATTAAAATTTTATAAAATCTCTTGATTTTGAACAACGACCAAAGAAACATTTTTTTTTATTAACAGCAAACGATTCCGTTCTCTAAAGTATGATATAACACATTGCTCCAAGGTGTCAAATAAATATTTATACTATCAAGTAACTGTGTAGACTTCGTAATGTATACTAAAACAAAAATTGATTAAAATTATTTTTGATTATTTTAAAACTTGCGTATTTTAAACTAAAATACTTATAACTTCATCAGAGTCAAATGGTTTGAATGGGACACATTTATTATTAAACACATTCATTAGAAATTGAGAAGGCTCAGAGGTCCAGTGATAGCATATCGCACTTGCACACCATAGGTCCGGGTTACATTCCTGGGCTAGGCAAGGTCGACTCAGCCTTTCATCCGTACTGCAGTGGGTCGATAAATCTTGCTCGGGGACTTAAACACTGCGGGTCTCGATCCAGACTGACCACCTGATCGGGACATCGGCTCATGCACCTCAGCGCCCAATGGTCACGTATACTAGTATGGGCACGGTGGGCCCTGTCCCTCATGGGCTGTTGCGCCACTGAGTTTGAGTTTGCATTAGAAATTAAAAGGATTAAATTCCAGATGGTCACATGAGATAAAGACAAACACGTGTTCTCCTCTATTACTGAGAAACATGTAATTTTTAAGAGAAAGCGTCTGCAAAGAGAAAAAGTTTGCAACAACAAAACGTAAGCTAAAAACGTAAGATTGCATTTATCATGGAACTGTGATGTCAGATGCTTTCAACTGATTAGCTAGAAACACTTGGTTATAGTTATCATTTGACTATGAGGCCACATGCATTTAGCCCATTGATCGAAGATCTTGAATTTTTCAAATTTTTTAGGAGAATCTTTTACGTAAAGAATCTGTTTAGTTGTCCAGCATATTTAATGTCATGCCAAAACTTTTGGGGGGATGGAAAGAATGATTAAAGAAATGCAACCTCTAATGACAATTTCCTGCAATATAAAAGTCGTTTGACCCTAAATATTAGAATACTAGTATGAAGAAAAAATTAAGAGTTCTTGAAAGAAAGAGTTATCTAAACACTCTGTAAAAATTCCAAATAATTTAACCACATACTTAGTCCGGTTTTTTTTAATATCTTGTAAATACTAATAAATTATATTACAAAAATTTTCAATCAAAATAATTCCCCCCCCCCCCCTCAATTATTTTGACGATTACCCATCGTGAACTTTGTGAGAAAGTTTTCCTTATTATAATATATTTTTCAAAATTAACTTTATCACTGACAAAAACAGGTGTAAGCTATGATACGGAGATACGTACAAAATATCAAACCTCCTTCTTTAAATATTTTAATATTATTTTTTCGAATAGGTACTATTTAATATGTGTAATATTTATGATATTATCATAAAAATATTGTAAAAAAATTTAAGTAATTTTTCCTTCAAAATATATAATTTTTCTTTAGTGGCATTTATTTGTGAAAAATAGAGGTCAAATGTAACCTGATACATCACAAATCTAAAAGCATAAAATACGGCTGTGCTTATCTTATAATCAGTATACGGTTATGTGGTTATATATCTGAACGTGAGAAAAAGAACACCTTCTGGAATTATGAGCGAACGTAAAAGAAGTTAAGCAGATTTGGCAGGTAAAAAATTTTTACGACTTGAAATTTTCCAATGTGGACGATGGGTATTTATGACTTTTCGTGAGTCAGCATCAGGATGTTGAAACAGAGTAGCTATTCTTCAATTCTAGAGTCAATATTCTAGATATACAACACATCCTTTTCCATTCAGTTAAAATGAAAAAGAATGTATTTCTCGCATTGTTTTCTTGCAGATTTCAGGTTAGAAGTTAACAATTTGTATAATTTCTATAAAATAGGTGTATTGCCTTTTTGTATTGTTTTCAACTTCCATAAAAAAACGCTGAAAAATCCCTCTCAAACATTTTATCTGATGCTAAATATATATCAACCAGCTGTGCATTTAAGTAGAGTTAATCATCATTGTTCTTTAATTGGTTTTATTCCAAAGAGATTTTACAAACACCATCTCAATGAAATTTTAATTCCTTTATGTAAAACACAGAATAATTTCTTAAATTCCTTGATTTGAGAAAAAAATGTGACGGTATGTATAATTTGCTTAAATGCTTTTATGCCCATATGTAAATATTTTTTCTTCAAATAATCTGCTGGACGCTAAAATTGCAGCAGCAGGAATGAATGTAATCTCATGAACCTCAAAATCACATGAAATGAAGAAGAGTTTGGGACATATGAACAATGCGCATTTAAATGACGCAGGAAAGAGAAAGGATATCTGAAGCACGGCAAAAAAAAGAACAGATGTATTGTAAATTTTACATTTGGAAAGCACTTTGTATTATCAGACTTTGCTACGAAAATCATGCCACGAATAAGAAGAAATGCTTACCAGTAAGCTTCAGAATTCGATAGAGGTAGGAGCGTTTCTTATCGAGAACGTGGATAATCGTTCCATGATATCGGCCGTTGAACTGGTTGAAATCCAACCACTGTCATATAAATATGAAATCAATGGGTTGCTGAGACTGGTACTGAACGACATGCAGGATTTACACGTCCTCATCAACTAACACCCGAGAAGACAAAACATTGTGAGATCTACCCTGCAAATCAGTACAACTACATCACAGATCATTAGTCAGGAAATGAGCATGTTCTTAGCCCGCCCAGGATCCGTTCGAATGGTTTGGCAACTTTTGCAACACAGTGGGCTGTAAGTACGGTAACTATTAATTCTGCTAAGTAATAGTTGCTTGTGGAAACTGACTACCATAAATGTAGAAAACGTGGCGTGAAAACGTTATAGAATTTAAAAAATCCCATTTTTGAGCTAGTAAAACTTTTTTTTTAAAAAATTTCCAATGGATGATTACAAGTCAACTGCGAACAAAACAAGAAAGAGAGAAAAGGGACAAATATCAAGGAACAAAAGAAGCACAAGTAGCTAATAAAACTACAGGCTTCAAATTCGGTAAGCATGTTTCTTTTGTTTTGTAGATATCTGCTAAGAACAGGTTTTGCACAAATCGACTGCCAGTGATGAAGAAGAGTAAAAAATACATATTCTTGTGATTTAGAATTCTAAATTTTGTCCTTTTTAAATCAAGAGGTGAGGGCTATCAGAACTGTTTAGAATTCATTTGAAAACTTTCTGCCATGATACAAATATGAATATAGATATCACAGATATGAATTTTTAAAAAAGCCATATACAACACCATAGAAAACCCAGATAAGTGCGTGAATAATGGCAGGAATTAAAGCCAATTTTTGAAAAAACATCGGAAGAGTCGTTATAAGTGTTTGACAATCCCTTGAAAACGTATCATAGAGCAGTGCTCCGCAACCTTTATATCGCTGCGGACCGGTCAACGTTTCATAATTTTATCGCGGTCCGCTGAGGGTGGAATACATTGATTGTTTATATTTTAGATTGTTTTGATTTAACAATTTTGATTTAGTTACAATTAAATATGCCTTCAGAATAAAATATAGTTACACCAAAATGAATAAAAGTGATTTAAAGTGGAATATAAAGTGATTTCCATGAAAATTTGCGCAAATCCGGGAGAAATGCACCACTTTAAATAAAATGGCAATAGTTTAATGTTCTCTAGGCGGCCCGGTACCTTTTGATCCACGGAACGGTACCGGTCCGCGGACTGGGAGTGGCATATCACTATCTTAAAGTACGGCACACATGTGTACATAATAATTTACTTTTTATTAAGAAAGGAAAATGAAATTAAGAACTTGTTAAACTGTACACAGTAGGTAAAAAAATTGCTTCTACTTGACTGGAATGGATGCCATTCCATTCAAAGAAAATTCCATACTTTTATAGTGAATTATCCATTGATTTTTGTTCAAGCACACAAATGAAACATAATTTCTTATATAACAAGGGTTCATAGTGTATAAATTTTTAAACTCTAATATTCAAAACTAAATTTTGAAACAATATTACAAATTCATGATTGGTTAACATTTAACGAGTTCTAATGAGAGAAATAAAACAATTTAGGATTACTAATAAATGATAGAAAAGCAGTTCTCATACTGTGGGGCGCGACACCATGGGGGGGGCATCATAATCCTTCGTGGGGGCAGCGAGTTTATCGAAAAGACGAAAATAAAAGATTATTTCAAAAAATTATTAATTTACTGAAGTGAAGCAAAACAGAATATACTCTGACATATTACAAAATGATATACACAATTTTCACTGATATAATATATTTATAGATGTATCAGAACCGAGGACAAAGTATTTAATGATTAATCTATCAATACTAAATTAAGAACAAATTTAACAATTACTTGTGTAGGAAATGAAAATCGTATACGACATAAATTTGGATTTCAGTGCGGAAAATTCCTCATCCACCCTTATAGAAAATCCAAAGAGTGATTTATTACTTAGTTGTCTTTTGATTTTGCCAATTAACGTGAAATCTATGAAGAATTCTTCATTGAAAGTTAAGAGAGACCTTCTGGATCAAGATACCTAGCACTTGGTAACCTTCATACCTTCTTTAACAAAAAATTATTTTGCAATAGGTTCCAATTTTAAAATCAGAGAAGAAAAGTAATGTAATACTTACCATGTTACTTAAAGTAACAGTAACGTTTCATAAGTAAGATCGTTTTGAAGCTTTAGTGTCAAAGTACATTATATAATTGTTTTGAATACATTGTTTTTGTATGGGGGAGGGGCGACGAAAATTATGATTGAAAAATTGATTGCGAATATTGAAAGTTTGAGCAGTACTGTTGTAGAAATCCTATTCCCACAGGACAAGTTTCCTAAATATCATAGAATTTAGAAATGAATTGAAATCACAGTCATACACATTGAAGATAGTGAATTGGTGCTTCTCCTGAGGACAGAACCCGCAACGCTCGGTTCCGTAAGCATGTAACATGACCACTAGACAAAAGAGATCATCCCTTACTGGAGGCTATTACTGGCTTAAGGCCGTTACAGTGCATCCCCACCAGTGAGTCGGTGGTTAGGCGAACGATTTTTGTTACGGCAAGCGTGTGCAGCGCATGAGTTGTTGCTGTTAATTGGAGTTGTAGCATCAAGTGGATCTGACAACTTTTGGTTACTCTTTTTGACGGTAAAGGGTGTCACGACAGATCAGAAGGTTGCTTTTTTGCTTGATTCAGCCAAGGTCAACAATAAAGTGGCGCTTCTCCAAAAAACAGAACCCACGACGCTAAACACGTAACATGACCACTAGACAAAAGTGATCACCCCTGTCCTGAGGATGTTACTGGCTTAAGAGAAGTAGAGCATGCGACATGTCTCGTCAGCTATCTGCAGCCACAGGTATGACAGTTTCAAACAAACCAGGAACAGACGTTGGAGACTCATTGGTCAACATGCTCACATGCCTTATAGATGTATTCCGCTCTCAGCAATTCATTGTCCCCAGCAATTAACCTGGAGTAAAGAACATGCAATGCGTGCAGACATCGTCGAAATAGGGGGTGTGATGCTTTCTGACGAGTCTAGATTTAGTTTGAAGACTGATTCGGACTTTAATATGGAGAACGCTAGGTATCCGTCAGCTCCAAGGCAACACCATTGAATTTCACGGTTACGGTGGTGCAAGATTGCTCGTTTGGGGGAAATTTTACTACGCTCTAGAATAGATCTGCGTATTCAAATCGGAACCATGACAGACCAAATTAATAGGGACATCATTCTGATAAGACATTTAAGTTTTTAAAGGGATGTCCTTAGCACATAATTTGTCTTTATGGATGACAACGCCCGTCTTCACCAATAAAACACCACACGCGAATGTCTTCAATCTGAGTTCATTACCCCAATAAAATGGTCAGCATTCTAACCTGGCTTGAATCCGGCACCTGCTTTCTCAACGAGTTTCAGCCCTTCAACTACATCCTACATGTGTACCAGAAATTAAAAAAAGCATTTCTTGCTGAGGGGCGTAATCTTCCCCAAGATCAGCTCAATAATTTGATATTTAGGATGCCTAGTTGTAGTACGGAGACTCTCTGTATTTAATCACATGGGAGACATACAATGTATTGAGTATCATACTAACCGAGTAATATTAAGTTTTTGTAAAGGGAGTGAGATTTTTGTAATTCCTTCATGGAGCAAAAATTGTTTTTTTTTTATGAATGATATCACACATACGCCATCTGTTCCTTATCTTTTGTTTGATGAAAAAGAGCAGTTTGTTTTGTTTCTGAACCTTTATTTTTTGGAACTGCATTAGTCTTAATTTATGGACATGAGTGTATTTTTGTGGTAATTTTTGTCACATTGAGAAAATATCTAATGAGACTCTGAACATTGGTATCGAATTTAGGTTTCTTAAACGCTAATGTAAAAGGAAAGTTTTACATTTTTTCTGCTATTGTGATTGGCTTAACGGTTACTGTTATTTTAGCACGTGTCGTCCTCGTCACTTGATCATGGTTCGAAATAACGAAGTCAGTCGCCAAAAGCCCTCGAGTATCTGAATAGTGCGACGTTAATATTCACTCACTCACTGTGGTTTTTGTCCTATTAAATCGATCAGATTTTAATTTTTAAATAAAATTACTATCACAAGTGCTACACGAATAAATATTTAAATTTTAAAACAAAATTTTTAGTGATTGTATGTATACGTAAGGAAAGATTGTAAATACGTAGACGTACATTTTTAACCTTGATATGTATAGAAAATTTAATTTTCTTACATATGTCTTTTTTAACTTATTTTAATAAATAAAAAAAAAGTTATCCAAAATCATGGGCTCATTTAATCCAAGAATTTATATTGAAAAACTTCACTTTAAGTTGTTCTTGTAAGGCAAATAAATAAAAATGAAAAAAAAATTGTTATACTCAAAAATAAATCATTATTACTTATCTTTAATGCAGTTTTTATATAGATTGAAATAATCTTGATATATCGCAGTAGATTACCCTGTTAATCAGAATAAACTAGTGTTTTTTTATATGTATATTAATATTTTCTTATGTTTTAATTTTTAGATTTTGTATTATATTTTACTCTTATGCTTGGACTACAGTCTCCATAGAATTAGAAATACCTGTTATCTTGCTCACGCCTAACAGTATTTAGTAATCATAATAAAATTTATTATATAATAAGTGAATTTTACTGCATTTTCTTTTGTTTTATTCCAGAATGAATTGAACTCGTTTAAAAAGAAAAAAAATATATATTTCTTTCTTTTTTATTTCTTTTGTCTAATTAGAATACTTTTTTTCAGTAATACGTTTGAGATTTCTTGAAAACGTTTAAATACAAATAGATACGTTTTCCTTAAAAATATAGCAAAAAATTGTTTTTATACATTTATAATAACAAAACGAACAAAAGCGGAAAGATTTAAGGCATGTTTTTAAAGACCATAAAAAAGACTTATTTTGCTACATTCGCTAGAAGTACAGAAAAAGGGGAAAAAATAAGTAATTGAGAAAAACTGAAATAAGACAATTTTTTTAATTTTAAAGTGAATACTGCTGATGTTCAAACAAAAGTCACATATTCCGAAAAAAACCTGCCGATAAAATTCACCAAAAAATAAATATTTTTTGTATAATAATAATATTAACTTATATTTTTTCAATTGATATTTGTGTTTTTTTAATATTTGTCGTTATTCTGAACAATAATTTAATTTTTTATACTGTATCCTTTTCCACAATAGTGTAAATTATTTTTAAATTTTATTTTTAAAAAGAAAAGTACTATGTATTTTTTTTTAAATTAAAAAGGCTATAATGAAAAAGTAAATAAGATTATTATGTAAGATATATTTGTCATGAAAAGGGAACGATGCGGTCTTTCAGAGCTCAGAGTTCTTTTTGGCATGGAGTTGAAATTTAGATAATGAATGCCAGCTTAGGTGTCCTCCTCGTGCAAAATTACAAAATTGAGAATAACTCTTGTGTAACTTCACAGTAGGACTTTAATAATCAGTTAATGAATTCACAAGGGCTAATACTTTGATGATCCAAACTAAGATCGCCTTTGAAGATTTCGCATACTAACTTGGGAGATAATTTATGCACCTTTTTCTAGTGTGAAAGTGCAATTCTAGTTAAATGTTACTTTAATATTTAAATATTGATAGGCCGCCCCACTCAGTCTGGTGGTTATGACACTTGGCCCAAATAAGAAATGGATACATCTTCACGAAAAGAAATCGGACTTTTTCGCATGAAATGAAAGCAGCGTACCCCTTCTCTTCTATGTAGGGATCATTGTTTGTAATAAAAATCTATATCCTTCTGTGGTTGTATTGCATGTTTCTTTTCATCTACCTCTCGTCTTTCGAAGGAAAAGCACGGCGACAACGAAAACAAAAATTGCCCAACATACAAATAATGCATTGAATTCAATAATACTACACTTTGACGCTAAAGCTTTAAAATCTTAAGTGCCAATGTACGTTTCGCTCAACCGGTGCGTTAAATGCTCCGGATGTATATATACGTCTTTCCGAAGTATGATATTTCCTGCGTACTGCTATCCATGACATTATTCCGAAGGCTTTGGAATGCAGTAAAAGGACTTTGACAGTGT
>BMAV01010427.1:38736-63098 GCA_019973955.1 Trichonephila inaurata madagascariensis
CGATAATGTCATAAATTTTATATTAGACTATGTAGACCAAGTAATGTGGAATTCCCTTACAACTTTTGAAGAGCGGTGCTCTAGACATCTAAATGTCGAATTAGGTTTCGATTATAAAAAATATATTGATTGCCATCTCTTAGCCATAATCACAACAGAAGTCTTCTGACATGGATCCTTTGAATACAAACAAAAGCCCTTAAAATACTTCTCTCATTTATATTTTTCTTGCACGATACTATTGCCATCCGGTTATTTGCTTAAAAAATTTCTATACTTTTTAATACTTTAGTGTATAATAACAGGAATTTTTAATATTATGAAAACTAACTATAGACAATTAATAAAAACAACAATATTTCTTTGGTTAATATATGGTTCTCTATTGCTCGAAAAATGTTTCTATTTATAAACAATTTGCACTTACTATTTTGCAGAGAGAAAAAAATTAGTAAATAAGAGATTTCAATAGTAAAAATGAACTTCCTTTGAATTACCTGTCATCTTTTTCGTTACTCTCCATAGACCATAAGGATCACAATCCACTTAACCATCCTTTTCAGTACCTTAACGTCATGAAGTTAAAATGTCTTTTCTCGGTAAAGTTTTTCAAACAAAGATATTGTCCAACTAAACGTTTTCATACAACTCACTACAATAGTCATTCCTATGGTTACGAAGAAAGATTTTGTGTAAAAAACAAATTTGGGATTCTATTGGCTAGACGACGAGAAATTATTTATTTGTGTTCCTTTGATATAATTTTTATCGTTTTTGTGATAAAAACCTTCGATGTTAACAACTTTTAAAAATACATATATTTATTTATATTTTTTTACACATTTCATTCATTGTCAGTGTTAAGTTTCTATTCCGGTTTCTTCCCCCAAGTCTTGTCCAATGTAGCACAAAATGGTTTTGGCATAATATCATTTTCTACTCCTTTTATACTCCACTACGATATCCTTTAAAAAAATTATTCGATGCTGCCAAAAGTCTTTAATTTACATGAAGTGGTGTTGCCAAGAAATGTTCCATTCTTCGAGTTAAAAATCCTTTTCAGGATTTGATGAAGAGGGATGAAATTAAACGTACAAATGAAGAAAAAAAAAAAAGAAAACAATTTAGAAATATTGAAAATTTAAGTTTTTCTCTAAGCTCATTCTTTTCTTTTTCTCAGGAGACTAGAGGAGATGCCTTGTTTTCGTAACAAACTACTATCATGTGGAGGGGAATAGCGTATGATATAGAGTAACAGATGATGGCATAGTTTAGTAAAAAACATGGAACTTTGGTTTAAACACTCAAGTGTGGAATAAATTTCAATTTCCAGCTGGGAAAAAATTTGTAATAGCTTTCTTAATTCTGTGACGTATGTAGTTCAATCCATTTTATACATTACTAATTTCCTTTGAATATACAAGGTATCTACAAATAAGTTGGACTAAAAAGAAAAATTTATTAAACATAATTTACAAGGAAAAAAAAAATTAAAGTAGATATTGTTGTGCTTTTCCTTGTCGGACGGGATTTGTATATTATCATATTTGCAGTAAAAATGGTTAGGATACTAATAATAATAGTAATAAACAAGTAATATAAAAAAAAATTAAGTGAATTCCTACTTTGATCAACAAAGAAAAATTTTATTTTAGCTACTTTTTATTAAATAGCTACAATTAATATAAATATGTATATACATAGGACAGAATCACAGCATTAAGTTGTAATTCATTTTTATTAATTATCATTGAAGTATCGTATTGTCATCCAAAACAATCGTGTTTATAAAGTTTCAGTTCAACTGAATGATTTAATACAAAAGAAAAAAAATATTTTCAAGTTTTGACACAAGTCGCCAACGTGGCTGTGTGTGTATTTGTAATTCTTTAAATAATTAGTTTTAATCAATTAATTTGTATTAATTATAATTAAATTATTGTATTGTCATCCAAAATAATCAGGTATAAAAAATTTCAGCTTAATTGAGCGCTTTAAAATGTATTTTATTAACGATTGAAAATTCCACCAAGATAAACAAACAAACCAACAAATATATAGCGAGTGTGAGTTAATACTAGTAGGAATTGAAAAAAAACATGATACCACTGCTCCATAATTTTCATCTAAGCAGCTTTCAAGGAGAGGTACAAAATCTATGTTTTATTACATGTATAAAATGTGCTTGTTGATGTTTGACGCGAAGATTAATTTTCTTAATTTCTATATTCATATATTTTATCTGAAAAAACATCCTTGCTATTATTTGTACGAAAATTTTGGACTCAGTGTCATAGATCTTCAAAACTTTTGCGATTGCCAGAAACTTTTTAAAATGCAAAATGTTACTGTTGTGATCTCCCAAACTCAAATCAATTTTCTTTGTTACGCCGCTCACTATATTTGTTGTAAACAGCAAGAGATATTTTATAATAAGGGATGAAATATTTTTTTACTTGAAAACGAGAAAAGAGAGAGTCTTTTTTAGTTCTTTTTATGAAAAAGCCCACATGTATTTTAATCAAAATATCTTGAAGTTTAAAAAGGTTGCATTGCTTCAATTTAAGTTATTTTTAGCACATTAAGCTACTGGGTGATGATTGGTTCGCCAGCATAAAAGTGAGTGAATTTATATTTAACCCGGCACATCTCGCGCAGCATATGTCATGAACCACTGCCTAACTTTTATCAAGAATCTGTCTAAACATTTCTTGGAAAATGAATAGTTTCTAGTACAGCTGACTTTAAGATAATATCATTTGAGGGGGGTCTAAGCTTTTCTGCTAATTCTAAATATATATTTTTGGATACGGCTTTGTCATATCCTGCTTGTAAATCACCATTAAATTTCTAAATGCAATAGGATACTTTCAAACATTTCTTATGCTATGGCGTATTATTGTAGTTATATTAAAGAAATGTGATATTTAAGAAAATATATACAATATTTGATAGATATATAGTACAATAGTATTTTCGAATGAAAAGAAAGTCTCTTTGCGGGGATGGTGAGTAAGAATCGAATGATGAAAAGTATAATAGCAAGTATGATTCCTCTACTGAAATCTAAGCAGATAATTTAACTGAGGGAGCAATTATCGTCCTTGATAAAATAACCATAGCATATTCAATGGCTAGAAAATGTAATCGTTAGCCTATAACAATATTTTTTGTGTTATTAAATGTTGCTACAATAAATGAGCAAATTATTTTGTTAAGTACTCCGAAACCACCTACAAAAAATCAACCAGAAGCTAATTTCTGAAGTATTTTGGATTTCGATTTTTGCAAAGAATGTAGAAACCGGCAAGCAATGCTTCTACAAAATTAAAAAAAGATACAGCGAAAACATTACACGTACTCGCTGCGAAGACTAAAGAAGTGTATAAACAATGTACTGAATGCCCAAATAAAAAGAACGTCAAAACTAAATTTACGTGTTGATAGTGTAATAAACATATTGCATTTCATAATTTTCTTTTTTTTTTTCATCTTTGTATGCAAATGTTACGGTAAATACGGAATGTAAATACCCTTGGGTATAAGGTACCCTGTGTGTGAAATTCCATTCGTTTTTTTTTTCGTGCGAGGAATGCTGGATTAATATATTCATTAATATGCTGTGTCTATTTCTCTTCTTAGATTTAAGCTATGATGAATAAAATGGCCACAATATTCATAAAATAAAAGATTAATTTCAAAAGCCATTTATTTTATATGGGTTTATTGCAGCAGTATCGTGTTGAATCCAACATCCAATAAGAATACTTCGAATACATTAAGAGATCTTTATTTGTTATGTCAATACCAGAGTTCCTTCTCTATAGTTATAATACACGTTTTCATCAATTCTATTATATATTCTAAGTAATTAGATCGTTTTTGATGAAGCAGGGATAAATTACTCTTAGACAAACAGAACTTGAATAATGATGAAACTCTGAACTGCAGTCATATATCTGAATCATTAAATTGTATGGATCTATTCTCATTAATCTTATATAATGGTGTGTATAGCCTTAGGAATTTCATATAATCCACCACAATCCCATATTCATTGAGTTTAAATTAGTATGAAGTGAGCTCATATTAACTATTGAGATTACCAACTAGTTTAAAAGAGGTATTATTCAATTGAATCATTAATGACTATCGCGCAATTCTGGAAATGCATGCGTCAAGTCGAATTGAATAAAAATACTTTTATTTTTTATTAGTAGTCTTAGAAATGTCTGAAAATGAGAAGAAAAATGAATATTCAAATCATTTTTACATATGAAATTTATTTTTATTCCAAAACCTGTGTTACACTACACTAAATTCTTCAAATGAGTTACACCGCTTATTTACTTCTTGTTCTACGGTTTTTGCTATAAGAACCTCGCCTTGAGAAGTGGTTGTGGTAGTTTAGTGAATATGGTTAAGAACTCATGGCCAGCATGTGGTGGGTTAGAATTCTGGTGCCACTGAAGACACACCGCGTAGAGAGGGCTGATTCTCATTGAATCTGTCTTAAATCAATGTCCTCCCGTCGGCGTGAGAGGAAGTGCCATCTCAGGTGTCATCATAGTCCTTTCACCACTTAATATATTGCATCTTCCTGGTTTAACTCTTATTCAACAATTTGAGTATAATTTAAGGTTAATTTCTTGGGTTTTTTTTTCTTTTCTTTTAGCAAAAATAATATCTTTAATAAAATTCAATAATTTCTCGGTTTCTAGCTCTAAACTCTTTTCGGGTGAGTTCAGTTCCTTTGGGCATTCCGCCAAAAGCCGTCACTAGCTTGAAAAACTAATCGATTCTTTTTTTATGAACTTCTTTGAGACAAGTTTATTGCTCTTTGTAACGTTCTTTCTCGGAGCTGTGGAAAGCGTAGCTTATTTATACAGATAAAATAGCTGAATAAAATTACAGATTCTCTCCTAAAATAATGCAGAATTCTATCATCTGACATCGTACTGGCAGCCAATAGACATAAAAAAAAAAAAAAAAACAAAAAAAAAAAAAAAAAACTTCTGCACACCACATGAAAGCCGAATCTCGAGTGGAATTTGAGAGATGTTAAAAGAAACCGCCCCGACCCCAAGAGGAGTGAACCAGGAGAGACACATCTGAACCATCCAAAACAGAAGACGTATGTTTACTAACTCCTCCTGTCCAAATCTCCAAAGTCTTTAACATACACTTAATTAGTTGAAATTACTTTCATATATATATGGCGATTTGCTTCTGGACCAAAAAACTTTTAAGGCGGGGGTGACAAACATGCAAACAGTAAATATACTGGCACATAATAATATATAATAAAACAAAATAAAAAATTCTCTCGAAATAGGAAAGCTAGCAGCAGAGAAGGGATGTCAAGTGTCAGGATGTAAACATTACACTTTTCTTCTCCTTTTATATATGTTTATTATAACGTATTATTCGAAATAATACTACGATTCTATGAATAGTGATTTATTTTGGCTGCCCACCTAAAGGTAAACCTTGTTAGTTTGGCCCAAGTTAGTCTTTGAGTTTAACACCCTTGTTGTAGGGTGTTGTAGGGTTACAAAAACGACTCAGAATATCAAAAGGAATGCAGGGTCGCAAATGCTGCAGTTGCGAGCTATAGTTCAAAGAAGAAGAGAAAAAGAACAGAAAGAGTAACATACTAATGAGACAGAAAACATTTTATTAAACTGTTTGTACTAAAATAGGTGTTTGAAATTACGACCAGATGTCGTGTTGAAAGTCTGAGAGCTATGCTGCATGGAGTTCTTTACTTTCCGGAAACTTCCGTCTGGCAGTTTTGCGGTACATGGCGCTGAAGGGAAGTTTTCGTAAACATTGATCCTGCTTGACGTCGTCATTTGCTATCCGTTTCCCGAGGTAGTAATGTGAATGCTGACATGCTGATAATATATGGAGATGCTGATTGTAATCGGAACTCCCCTCGGTCGTTGTACCAGAACGTTGCCACAACAGGAACGTTACAGATCAGATATGTTTCACATCACACGACCTTTGAAAGTGTACGGTAAGCTTGTTCTTTCACACACACAGTTGAAAACCTCATCTTTCAAATATCTATAATTGCCGGGAGGATACGTGACAAGTCGGTAATTTTCCAGAACGTACGGAATTGCATGAAGGGCTGCTGTCAGGCTTGCCAGACTACTTCTGGTCGTAATTTCGAACACCTGTTGTTATACAAACTTGTAGCAAAATGTTTTTTGTCCCGTTAATGCATTCTTATGTGATTCCGAATCGTCTCTTCCTGCAAGTCTGTCAGTCTTCTGGTAGCAAATCACCCTGTATGTAAATATTGTAAGAAATAGTTGAGGATAAAAAAATAAATAATGTAATTAAATTCTCCTAGTCTCCCGCTACTCACCATTTTTCTCAATACTTTCATAGGGAAAATAATTTTGTATTACAATAACTTAAGTAAATTTTTTTAAAAAAATGAAACGCGATTACTTACATGTCTGTATAAAGATCTCCCATAAGTTTATTTTGAGAAACCTCTAGATTGAAATATCATTCTGATTTTAAAAAGATTAAACAATCATTAACTGAATGTATGTACTTTACCTAACAAATATAAATTATGCGGTACAAAACATCGTATAGTTCTTACACAGAGTAGGAGTGAATAAAAACAAAAACTAAATCTATAATTGTTATTTAATCCCATTTAATTTTCGGTCCGCCAACTTCGTTACTTTTTGGGCTTAGAGGTGACTGAACAATCTCGAACATCTTCCAGAGAAACTTAAGACCATGAAATTATACAACTTGCTTTGAGCCCTTGCATTAAAATCAAAACCCTGCCCTTGCGTGTTTTGAGTTCACACACATCGTAAATTTGTAAAAACCCCGTGTTTACGTTGAAGGTTTCTCAGCAGTAAAAGTTAGTTCTTAAGTCACAATTAATTGAAAAAAAGAAGGGAATTAAAAGTAACTAAGCCATGGAAAGTTTCTTTTTTATCCTGTCCATGTGAGTTTTACTGTTTCCAACATCAAAACGAATCAGTGTTTAATTTTAATCACCGTTTCCTCGTTTAATTCCTGTTCAATGTTGTGTGAAACGGGTTTTAAGGCAGTATAGTCTTCTTAGGTTGGTTTTTCAATTCCTACTTTAGCTCGCACTCTTTATATATTTATTTATCTTGGTGGAATTTTCAATCGTTAATAAAATGCATTTTAAAGCACTCAATTGTGAGCTGAAATTTTATATACATAATTATTTAGGATGACAATACAGTAGTTTAATTATAATTAATAAAAATTAATTAATTAAAACTAATGATTCAAAGAATTACAAATACAGCCACGTTGGCATCATTTTTGGCGACTTAGTGACTCTTTTGGCGACCTGTCAAATTTTTTTTCTCTTGTTTTAAAGCATTCAGTTGAAATGAAATTTTATATACACGATTGTTTTGGATGACGATACTTTAATGATTACCGCTTAATGTTGTGATTCTGCCGTGTATATATATACATATTTATATTAATTGCAACTATTTAATAAAAAGTAACTAAAATAAATTTTTTCTTTGTTGATCTAAGTAGGAATTGACTTAAAAATTTTTTTTTTTATTACTTGTTTACTTCATCCTTACGCTCTTTCTTCGCATTTCTTTAATCGCTGTCAAAAGTTGTAATACTCCGTCTTTAAAAGCCCCAGAATTCGATGATAGATTTATTACAAGGTACAAATACTGGGCATAAATAAAAAAAACAACAGAATAATACAAATGAAGAAAGGGTATCTCAAAAATAAGTAAAAAAAGTTTCTAATTTCCCTTTACTTTCATTTCTTTTTTCTCTTTCTCGAGGTTTTTGAATTGTTCCTTAGCTTTCGAAAGCTATTAATATCATCTGGGTGAGTAGTAGCAAGAAATGCGGATTGTCAGCTGATGATAATGAATCCTAAATGTAAATGTAACGCTGATGCAAGTACCCTAACGGGAAGTCACTTAGAATTTCCTGCGATGTCTTTCAGTTGGAAAAAAAAAGGATAGCTCTTTTACTTTTTTGACGTCTAAAATATAATATAATTTATGTTATCTTCAATTCTTTTCTCTTAAGGAAACATATCTCTGAAGCTTGGAATGAGTTTTTGAACAAGTTTACTTAAGTGATGGATTTGATTCATGAGGAGCAAAAAAATTGTTCTAAGAAGGTTGAAAATATGTCGTGATGCAAAATGCTGTTCAAGAAAAATGTTTGACAGTGATTAAATAATCACAATGCTAATCCACTTAAAATATTTCAACATTCATGTCTTCAAATATAGGGAAATCTTTGCTTTACTTTAAATTGATGCAAGTCAAGTATTTTCGTAAAATCTATTTGAGTATTTATGAGCAGTATTAACTTTATGCTGTTGAGTGGATGTGCGCCATCTTTTTTATGCTAAATTTATTTTTTATTATTCTAATTTTTAACTTTCTTTTTTGTTACTATATTTTACTTAATATTAAAACATACGTATTATCTTTAATACAAAGAACATATGGTGGATTGATCTTTCTGAGATTATTTCAATGGAAATAATTTGGTGTCATGTTTGTATTACTTGTGCTCAATCATTACTTTGGTAATAAAAATTTCTATACAGGTATTATAAAAAAAGTCAGCAATTTTAAATGTTTACGTACTTTTTTCCCTTCTGGTTAACCCACGTTTCTTTCTTGAAAATCAATTTTGTGAACAAAAAAAGGGAATGAAATGAAGTGAGCTGTACTTCTGGTTTTAATACACACAACTTCTCTTGAGAAATTTACTGCAGCCCAACATTCTTACCACACTCTAGTGCTGTGTTCTTCGTGTTACAGTCAGATTCCTGGCTAACACGCAGCTATGAAAATGAACATGGTATGTGTTTGATCGTACTTAGTACGATCCAAGAATTCGGAGACTGTGGCCATTGCTGACGACGAAACAAGCAAGTACCTACAGTAAAACGACTTGAAATGGATTATCCCTATCTTTCCTTATGTGGCCGGGTTGGTTTAGTCCATGTCATGTGACCAAACCATAAACGTAGTTGTTATATCTTCCGAAAGTCAGCTCTGTTCCACAATCTAAGAAAGATGGCTTTTCTTCAAAAGCGTTGGAAATTAAATTATGTCAATGCTTAGTAAAATATTAATGAAGACTTTAGAAATACTAAGTAAGGTTATGGTGAAGCTACCATGGGGTTAGATCCAAGGTTTACGGATATCATCGGCGTGTTAAAGAGGGCCGAGAATCCATCGAATACAATGAATGATTTGGAGGACCTTCGACATAACCGAACGCAGAAAATGTTACGTTAGTGTATGAATGTGTTCGGAAAAATCGCCATCAAACACTTCAATAAATTGCTGAGGCTAAGCACTTCTAGAATACGTCGTTTGAGGGAATATATTCGTCGTAAACGGTCTCATTTCTAGCAGAGAGACGACTACTATCTTCTGCATGACAACGCTTCAGCAAATCGAACTAACGTTCTTCCACTTCGCCCTATTCACCAAACTTAGTCTCTTTGTGAGATTTGCCTGTGCCCATTAATGAAAAAATATTTACAGGGACGTCGTTTTGTGTCATTAGATGAAGAAATGAAAGCGATATCGCAGAAGGCCTTACGCGAGGTTACAAAAAAAATGGCTTTTAGCTGTGCTTTCAGAAGTTATGCGAACGCTGGCAGAAGTGTATCATCTCCCACAGGAACTACTGTGAAGGTGGATGTGATTCGGTTCGGTGAATGTTTCAGCGTAAGATTTTTTTACACTTTCTTCCCGAATTTTTGGATCGTACTACGTAATATTTAAGAATGCAATCAAAATTTGATGTTACAGAAGTTGAAACTCTAATTCTGTCAAGAAACCTGCATCGCTTTTGACCTCACTTATTATTCTGTGCAGATAATAATAGTGGAAGTTATTGTTTCGGTAATAGCCAATCAAAACACAATATTGCGTCGAGGGATCTTTGGAGTCGAGAGTCTGATTTCGCTCTTCACTGTAACTTCAGAAGTGAAAAAAAGAGATATATCTCATATGTTCGCGTACATGCATGTTAATTCATTAAGAAATACTGTTACAATAGTGTAATTACAAGAGCACCAAATTGAGCTTGTGATATAGCCCCCCTTATGATTTATGACCGTATCTTTGATTGTCAGCGTGAGCTAGAGGTGTGGGGTTTTCTAAATATACAGACATTTTAAATTCTTAATATGACTTTATTAAGAATAGAACTTAAATGTCTAACAATTTAGATAAATTTAAATAAGTGAGAATCTAGAATGAACGAACACACAAAAATAGTTAAACCGAATCGCGTAACTTGGAACCCTTTCTCTATGTTATAATTATTTTCCGCCTACTCTTACTTCTAATAATATTACAAGTCCTAATATCAAATAATCAGTCCTACCTTAATCCAAACTTAACTTCAAGTTTTATATGGAAACGTCTGGGTGCGCGTGGAATGGTATGCACCTTGTAATAATGGCTGTGTTTCTAAGTAACTTTACGATAGGCTGTCTATTCACGCTTGTGTCTCCTCCAAACATAACATTCCCAAAATTGCCATTCTGCTTACTGAATCTTCTGTTCCTTTAAAAGCTATCTTATTCGCATTTCTTATTGGCATTTCGCCACTTGGGTTTTGGTTGGAAAAGAGTTGCCATTAGTTTTGGCCATCAAAGAACCCAGAGGTTATGTTAAAGAAAAGACGCGTGAGCCCCAGTCAACGGCTTTAATATCAACCTAAACTACAGCTCCTGAACTTTAATATTAACTATAATAGCATATTATAAATGTATCAATACACTGATACTAATTTTGCTAAAATTTTTCCTATGTTATTAGATTAATGTATAAATAAAAGATGTATAAAGGAATTTGGTAACTAATCAATTATTGCAGCCAACTCAACTAGAACAAGATAAAAAGAAACATATATATTTTTTTAGTAAAATGTTTACTCAATTTATATATATAACTATAAAAAAAAGAGCAGCTTGTTTTGTAGTTGTTCAAAATAGATATGAAAAAAATTTAGTTTTCTAATTCAATTTTTATGAAAAAACTGTACTTCGTATTTTTTTCAATGCTGTGAACTTTTTAATTCAATTTTCAGAGCACCTACGACATTTTTTTCTTTTTACAATAAAGAATTTCATTTCAAATTTTTAAAAATTCATATAATTCGATTGATTAAAAGTATTTTTTAAAACCATTAGCATGTCAAAAGATTTTATATGGAGTTCATGGAGTACTGTGCCAAAAGGAAAGGTTTCAAAATCTTTTGTTTTATACATGTGAAATTTCTGGATGACTTCAGAATTCTCCGAAAAATGTTAAGTATTTCATTCAGGTACAAAGCAAAATCTCGAAACACAAATTGTGAGAGGCTCTCTTGGCAGGCACGAGAATTATTTGACAAACTGAATAAGACAGAGATTATTATTATTATTTTTTTTGTAGAAATTGTTTTGATTTACAGACATCCAGAAAATTCTCTGATTATATTTGATCGTCAACCAAATAAATAAATTATTTTTTGAAACTTACATTTTTGCTTACTTTCATTTGAGGGTTAATTCTTCATTTCATCCTATAATATCCACTTGATTCATCCACTTCCAAAATACTAGTATTACGTATAACGATGTGTACAGACATTTTAATCCCTCTAAGTTTGGAAACCGATTAAATAAGAAAAAATATTTTTTTTTTTTATTCTTTTCGGACCAAAAAGTAAATTTTTAGAAAAATCCAGAAGTGTAAAAAAGGTTCTTGTAAATTATCTTTGTATTCTTCTTCTTTTTTTTATGGCATAACAAAATGATACACGTTGAGAAGTACAAAATGCTGTGTCAAAAATTATTTTTAAAAAAAATTAATTGATTATAGAATATGCATAGTCCTCGGGAATTAATTTATCATATATCATAGTTTGTATTTAGATACCTTAATGACAATGTTATATATTTGTTGTTAGCTCCGTTTATATACATGACACCGATGCATTCTCAATTTACATTTCAATTTTTTCCATGTATTCCAGTATCTCTCTCGCCTTCAGATGCTTAATTAAAATAAAGAAGATAATAAGATAAAATGTTTCAAGTTGAAAGAGATAATTTTTGGCAACAGGGTTTTTTCAGTACACCTATATATATTTCAATAAATATATAAATGTTTTGAACTATAGAATCGAAAATAGAACTTTCTTGAATTGATTGCTTCCTAAAATAATGGTTTCTCCCTTCCTTGCACGTGAAGCGTAACTAAAATGAAACTATAAGGAGGTAAATATAATTCATAAAAATAACATCTTTCATTTCAATTACTACTATTAGCTCACACTCTCTATATATTTATTTATATTGATGGAATTTTTAATCGTTAATAAAATACATTTTAAAGCGCTCAATTAAGCTGAAATTTTATATACACGATTATTTTAACTGACAACACGATAATTTAATTATAATTAATAAAAATTAATTTATTAAAACTAGATATTCAAAGAATTAGAAATACAGCCACATTGGAATTATTTTTGGCGACTTGTGTCAACACTTTAAGAGATTTTTTCCCTGCATTTTAAAGCGCTCATTTGAGCTAAAATTTTCCATACACCATTGTTTTGGGTAAAAATACGATCATTGAATTATAATTAATTACAATTAATTGACTGAAACTAATTATTTAAAGAATTACAGATACAGACACGTTGGTTTCATTTTTAGCGACTTGGGTCAAAACCTTTAAAGATTTTTTTTCTCAAGTTTTAAAGCATTCAGTTGAACTGAAATTTTATGTACACGATTGTTTTAGATGACAATACGATACTTTAATGATGATTAATAAAAGTTAATGACCACTTAAAGTTGTGATTCTGTCCTATGTATATACATATTTATGTTAATTGTAACTATTTAATAAAAAGTAGCTAAAATAAAAATTTTCTTTGTTGATCTAAGTAGGAATTGACTTAAAAAACTTTTTTTTATATTACTTGTTCTTTTTATACCACTCATAAAAAGAGCTAGAGAAATGTATTTTGGAAGAAATGTTTATGCTAAAATGAAACGCTCGAATTACATTTATCGCAAGGCAAAACCTAACAATTTTATTTCGGTATTATTAGGTCAGCCATTGAAAGAAAAGTTCTTTCCCAACGCAAACTTCTTTATCCAGTTGGCCGTATCTCACTTTCCTTTCCTTGCTGTCAATCGCAAAATACATGATGCATAAAAGCTGTGCTAGGTATAATTTCTCAGCGAAAGGACAACTCAGCTCCCCATTGCCGCTGATTTTTGTTATAGCTGTGAAGGCTAAAGATGAATTTTGTTCGCCCAGTTTGAAATAGCTACATTGATTGTTCGAAGACAATAAAAAATAATCCTCACATTAAAATATTTCTCACTATTTTTATTTTAAATATAGCTTTTGAAGGTTTCCATAGCATCACTTGAGTAACCTATATGTATTATAAATAAATATGGTAAAATTAGGATAAAGATATAGAATTTTAGTAAAAATCATATGAACTTATACAAAAATTCGATGGTAATTTTCTTAGATATTATTGTAGTTCGTTCCAAAAATTGTATTGAAGAATCGTAGTGGAATTTTTGTAGTATGTTGTGTCCTTTAAAAGAAATCTGGTGAATAAATTCATACTTTTTAGTATTAGCTAAATCTCGAATTTTTTAAATCAATTATTAATGGTTAGAGAAAGCTTTATTCCTCTCTAGCTCTGTAATATAGTTTGTTTTGATATCTTAATAGGCTTAATTCATGACGGTCACATGATAAAGGCAAATATGGATTCTCCACTAATTGCAAAACTGAGATTATACTAACTTGTACTTATTCTACTTGAAAAATTTAGATAAACTTTCAAATTTTATAATTGGGTAAGAGAGAGAGAATTATATTCAAGTATTATAAAAACAAATCAACAAAAAAGAAAGCAAAATTTTTTTAAAAAAAGAACTATTTTATACTTGTATTTTTAAATCAACTGTATTGTGCTTACTTATGTACTTTATTATTGTTGACAAATATGTACTTTGTAATGAACGTTTCTGCAAAAGTCAAAAGTTCGCGTCATCGCAGTGCTTGACCTGATTAGCTGGAAACACTTGTTTGAATTTCTAACGGGAATTCAAGAACTGATTGATTGGAAAAATATGATTGTAATTATCATATGACTATGACATCACATGATTAATACTAAAAAAAAATTAAAAACATTCGCAATGATAATTGGCTCATAGAGTCTTTTCTATAAAAAACACGCTCTGAGAATCAGGAATTAGTCTGAAACTAGACTCAATAATTAATGTGACATTCCTCGTCTAATTACTGCTTTAAAGTTGTCATTTTGTACATCGTATGCACAAGTAGATGGGAGAAAAACAAGCTGATCTAGAGAACAGTTCTTTCCAATGTCACTTCTCAGAAAATAAACCTTTCAAATGGATATCTGTATGAAGTTCATGAAACAGCTGAGCACACACACACACAGCTGTGGCACTCCTGTAACTCCCAATTATAATGGATGAAGGCCGAGAAGACAGACATGATACCCGCATGATTTTAATGGATCGTACAGTCACATCATGAGCATTGAGTCAAGAATTACGTCGTTTGCAAGACAACAAGCAACTATCTGCAAGAACAGTTAGACGACGTTTGCAGCAGCATGGACTCTCAGCTAAGAGACCATGACTGCGGCTATCTATGACGCTACATCACAAACAGGAACTTCTTCAATGGTGTAGTTAACGACGAATCTGGGAACACGATTAGCGATACATCATTTTTTTCAGATGAATTCGGGCTCTATTTACATCATCAAGATGGTCGCATCTGAATTTGGTGGCACATAGGTGGTGAACGCACATTGGCAGTTTGCATTCGTTATCGTCATACAGGCTAATCACTTGGTGTGATGGTATGAGATGCTATTGGATACTCGTCTCGGTCATCTCTTGTTGGCACTGACAGCACTTCAATCAGTGCACGTTACATTTCTGTTGTGTGGCTCTACCCTTTATTCGAGTCTAGCCAAACCTTACGTTTCAGCAGAATAATGTACAACTGCATGTTGACGTTTTTGCAAGAACCTTTTTCGATCTAGAATATGTTCGGCTGTTGCCTTGGGCTACACGTTCACCATATTTCTCGCCAATAGAAAACGTCTGGTCCATGGTTGCAGAACAACTGTCTCGGCATCATATGTCAGTCACTAAGGTTGATGAGATGTGGCATCGCTTTGAAGCTGCATGGGCATCTGTACCTGTACATGCCATCCAATCTGTGTTTCACTGAATGCCTAGGCATGTAAGAGCTGTTATTGCTGCAAGAGTTGGTTTTTATGAGTAATAATTTCTTAGGTGCAAGGCTCTTAAATTTCTTGAAAATTTAATCACTTTTTATTTCCAGTTTAATGCATTTGTCCAATAAATATCATTTTGTTATTGGCATTTCTTCATGGTGTAGCAATTTTGATGGCTCGTAGTTTATATATATATAAGAATGGGTTTATAATATGGATTATGAATAGTATACATCAACCATAAAACAATATTCATTAATTATGGAGCTATGTATGGAATAAGTTATAAGTCAACATTTATTTAAGTTAAAAAATAATTTAATTATTCTTGCATAAAATACACACGACAGTCATAATTGTAAGATTAAAATATACAGAAACGTGACTCATAGGGATTCAACTCAAAAGTATAAATACTATCTTATCCCCTGAACTATTAAAATGATGAGTTATTTTCAGTATGCTCGTACATTTTATAGCCTGAAGTTTTATGTCATGTCAATTTTACCAACATATAATATTTACTAAAGAAACATATTTTATTGCTTTTAAATATATGTTCTATATCTTAATACTTCACGTTTTCATATAAAATAAAACAGTTTTATTGAAAATATCATAACTTGAAATTTACCATACTATATATGCTGTATTTTCTTACAGCCATTCCTACAACTAACATTTCAAGAAACTTTGATTTGTTGCTTTTTTAAATGTCAGATTTTTTAGACAAAAATTATGACCTGAGTAAAACCTTGAAAAATACTTACTGTATACTTAACACGTTATTTATTTATTCTTGGTATGATGTTGCTCTATGGTAAGAAAACACTTTCTTCATCACATTAAAAAAAATGCGGAAGGATTATATCTAATGCATTATAAATTATTTTCTTATGATGAGATAATGGAGCAATAAAAATGTCAAAATTGACAGAAGATAAAGGATCAGGAAAAGAAGGTGGTGAAAAGAAAAAATTCTCTTTTATGAATCATACGTTGATGAAATAGAGTTCAGATATAATAAAATAAATGAATGTTTCGCTCCCTAAACATTTTGAACTTTTTTTGATAGATGACGAAATATTTTGTAAAACAAAATCAAACCATAAACTTATTTATTTATTCTACTGGATATATACAGTAAAATTCGGTTAACATGAAACTGAGCGGACTGAAATATTTTTTCATGTTAAATGATATTGTAAAAAAAACAAACATATTCGACAAAATTAAGTTTATTAGAGTTCAATTTATTCACATAGGTATTTATATATTCAAGTATTTAATAAAAATTAATAGAACAAAAACATTTACAAGAACTTAATGGAATTTAATACAAAATTTTCAAGTTTTTTTTAAAACAAAACATTTATTGAGTTTTTGGAAAATAATTTTGCTATTTTTCTTTGTATTGACTTTTTTAATATCAAATTGTCTACAAATTGCTTGATGCCGTACATTTTGTTATTCATCCCACCATTGAAATGTGCGTCTAAATAACTGAGCATACTTTTAATAATGCTCCTAATTTCGGATGACGGGTCTACAGAAGCTACATTATTCATTTTATTTTCGTTGCCGGAATCTGCATAAATGATATTTTTTGATCATGTGACTTTGTCTGCTATAATTGGGGCTAAGCACACGTTATCATCATAAACTGCAACTAAATGTACTGATATACAATACACAAATATCAAACCCATTCTTTTTTATATGATGTAATTATTTTATTTTTGAACGAATACAATTAATTGAAAGAATATATGTTCTTTACAGTATGAAATTAAATTAAAATAAAATAAGTTTTAAATATATAGGCAAGCTAAAAGAAAAATGTTAGCGGGGGGAGGGGAGAGAAAAATGTTGTATATTAATAAATAAACCGGTAAATGGCTCAACAATTAATTTATCAAGAAGTTCTCCGAGTCAATGACAAAATTCGATTACCATTGAAAATTGAAACGTATTCCTTATTCGAGTTCTTGTACCAAGGCCACCTCGGTGTCTTCTAGCTTCAATCGCAAAGTTTGGCACTCTCCTTTTCAAACAAGCTTTTTAAAAAAATATTCATTGGTTTTGAACACACATTAGGGAACACCTCTCATCTCAGTAGAAAAAAAGAATAATAATAATAAAAAAGTATTAGAAATTATACGTTTTTCTTATTCTTTGGAATCAACTTTTTTCTTACGAATTACAAACATATGTAATTTTCACTCATTTACTTTCATCACGCAGTCGAATCACGGAATAAGTTCTTTTTTGTGGAAACGGAAATCTTTTTTTTCCTTTTGGCAACACCACTCTGAGTGGATAATAGCTTTTGGCAGCTTTGACCTTTTTGTTTAAATGGCTGGTGAAAGGGAAAAACACAGAAAATCATATTATGTCAAAAGAGTTTCACAGAAGAAATAAGGAAATAAATTTGACTTGGAAAAATCTATTGACAAAAGTAAAAATATTTATAAAATCAGTCTTAAGACCTTTGAGTACCTCGAAGAATTATTGAACTCTAGAACTTTAAATATTTATATGAGATGTAAACAAGAAATAACTTTTTTATATTAAAGCCTTAAGGCTCGGCCTTTATTATCATCTTCTTTTCTTTCAAAAAATCAGGATTTAATAAACTGCTTTCACTTTTAGGAAAATTCTTTTCCATGAATTTAAGTTTTTCATTAAGTACAGTCCCTGTGCATGAAAAAATTATAGAGGCAGCGACTTTTACCTAGGTTCTTGGTTCTTATTTCATAATCTTTTGAATTGTCATGAAATAGTTGAGAAAAACTTACCTCATTACTATGCTAATAGAATATTGCAGGATTTGTGAATCAAGAATTCAAATAGATATATCAGTTTTAAACTCTTTTTTTATGTATGTAGAAACAGAGTATATATTATATATGAACACTTTATTTACCAAGTGTGAAAAATCAAAAATCCTCCCGTTGGTATGGTGTGGTAGTTAGAAGAGGGGGTTACCCTCTCAGGTCTCGTACTTGTTACTTGACCATGGTTCAAAACAGTTCATAGTTCCTGACGAGGGCCGTGGCCGAAAGCCCTCGTGTAGCTGAACACTCACTCACCAAATGAAAAACAGTTAAATCCACAAACGATATTTTTCACAGGAATAGTTTAATAGGTAATTAATTACTCAATTATTTGTGCTTGTTCATTTAATAATAATTACTTTCTTACTACAATTATATATGCAAAGCACAATGACTGGATGAAGGCATAACTTTGAACTTTAATGGACCCATTTTGATGGTGAATTAAATTCCTACTATTAGTTCACAATTTCCTTATATATATCTTATTCACATTTCCACAATTGTTAATAAAATACATTTTAAAACGCTAAATTGAGCTGAAATTTATACACACGGTTATTTTTGTTGGAAATACAGGAATTCAATTATAGTTAATAGAAATTAATTGATTAAAACTAATTATTCAAATAATTACAGATACAGCTACGTTAGCCCCATTTTTGGCGACTTAACGATGATTTTGGCGACTTGTGTCAAAGCTTTAAGAGGTTTTTTTCTCCCATTATAAAGCATTCAGTGGAACTGAAATTTTATAAACACGATTGTTTTGGATAACAATACGAAACTTTTATCATCAATAATAAAAATTAATTCCCACTTAATATAGTGATTGTGTCATATGTATACGTTTATTTATATTAATTGTAATTATTTGATAAAAAGTAACTAAAATAAAAATTTTCTTTGTTGAGCTAAGTAGGAATTGACATAATATTTTTTTAAATATTACTTGTTTTATTTGAATGTGTGATGGTCACATTATTTAACGTAATAACTTTTGGCAATAAAGTGTATTTAAATCCACTGACCTCCAAATCATAAAACTGCTGTTTCCTTTCTAAGCCTTATATGCTGCTTGTTATTTTTCCATGTGATGCACTGTTGAAGAGAGAGTAGATATAAAAAGTTCTTATAAAGTACAAGTGTATAAAAATAGATATGAGTAGAGAAGTTCAATCACATAATAAAGAAAACTGTTCCTAACTGTAAGTATGTATTTGTTACGTTTTGTTTTTCTTTCTGTTGCTTCTGATGCCACACAATCGACTGTCAGATTGAGACCCACAGAATTCATCGTGGCAAGGAGCTAGCCTTACGTTTGTCGTTATATGAAGAATTTAGCAGCATACATATTATAGTACTGTTAGATCCTAACTATAGAAGGCGCTGTGAAAGCATGGGGTATATAAGTGTGTAGTCCTTCTCAAACTTTCAGTATTTATGACCCAGTATTCAACCATAATTTTCTTCGCGCCCCCCTTCCATACAATTACAATGTATTGAATTCAATAATACTATACTGTGACGCTAAGACTACGATACGACTTTAACTTCTGAAGTGCTTCCGGAGTAAATAAACGTCTCACTCAGCCAAAGCGTTAATTTTCCCGGACGTATACATACGTCTTTCCGAAGTACGATTTTTTCTATGCACTGCCATTCATAAAATTCTTCCGAAGTCTTTGGAATGCAACAAAAAGGCATTAACAGTGTTTGCGAAGGATTTACTTATTTCAGAGGATTTGCTTATTTATTTCTTTTCTCTCATCCCTCTCCAATATATCACATACACACATTTGCGAGGAAAACGGTAGCGTTGGGTAGTGAAACAAGTATCTTTTAATCAGCAGTAATGGGATTAATTATAAACTGTTCAAATTATCAAGTGAAGTGTTAATTTTTGTTTATAATTTTATTTATGACAAGCCCATGTGGTCAATGGTAATTATTAAACTCATTCTTAACTTAGTATTCCTAATTGTAAAATATAGTGTGCAGTACTAATATATTTATAAGTTTATTATATCAGTGTAAATGTATATTTTATTTTTCATTATGTCAGAATGCATTTTGTTTGTTTACTTTCAGTAAATTAATACTTTTTTTTTAACAATCTTTTGTTTTCGACTTTTCAATATGCTCGCGTCCCCCTCGTAGAGTTATCACGCCACCCTAGGGGGGCTCGCCCCACAGTTTGAGAAACGCTAGTATAGTGGTTTTTACGCCCACACACTAGAGTGAGTCATAGTGAACGAAGGTATGCGGCCTGTTGCGAATTTACCATATTATTGAGTATTTTATTTATCGCTTAATAATATATTTTTTAAAAATTTGTAATAAAGTCCTGTTTACATTTGTAAGGAAGAGTGTATAAGTGAATGATTTTGAGCAGTGACTGAGTTATTCTATCCTGACCTAAGAAAACCTAAAAGTGAAATCACTACGTATGAGTGCCGGATTCGAGAGAAGCTACAACAGTACTCACGATTTGGCTCAATTCCACTCCAGTTTTAAGGATATAGTTAAAAGCATCCCACCTCACGAAAGGACTTGCGGTTCGACGAATATTTAAAGTGTCTCATGCCACATAGGCCCTACACATTTACAAACATCTATGCCTTCTCCAGAATTTGAATCCTAACTAGTGGTTAATAGCAGCTAACGTCACTAATCACTATACTGGGTGGGCGGGACTTATTTGGTTTAGTCTTTGAAATAAATACTCAGGTTTTTAAAAAATTTTAAGGTATAAATCTTAGTAATTTTTTTAAATAACTGTATTCCTTGTTTCATAATTTATCTCTTTTATTTTTTTAAATAACTGTATTCCTTGTTTCATAATTTATCTCTTTTATGATAGACCAATACTGCAATTGTGCAATTTACATTTAAAGTTATTAACTAACTACTCTAATATAAAGGAAGTATTTACTGTGTTTACTTCTTGATATTCTCTAATAAATATAATTTATTAGAGAAACCAATACTCAACATCATACTTCACAAAATACAAGTAATTTTCCTCATAAATTCTAGGAAAATATACAGTCAACCTTTATTACATAACTATTTGAGTAACCTGATAATATAATAACATCTAAAAGAATTTTGCGTTGAAGACAGAGCCATTTTTCGAATAATAATCACTGTCTTAGGCTTCCCTTTCAAAATTAATTACGCCCTCTTATCATGTGTGCGAGAGTTCTTCATAACCATTTATCATTTTCTTAAATTCGAAACCACCGAACGGAAGAGGCGGTAACTTTACACATACTGTGACGCGGATTTATGGATCTTAACTGCCACATAGGCTTACTAAATGAGCTGCCAAATCGCAGAACAAAGACGCCTGCCTCTTCTCATTTTTAAACACGTTTATTTCAGTCTTTCTGTACCTTTTTTAGAAACCCTAACAACCATTACCCAAGAGTAATTGCGTTCTTCTTTAAATTATCCGCATTTCCCATTTATCCGTAAAGAAAAGTGAAAAAAATTTATTTAGTGTTCTTAATACCATTTACTAACTGTCACTATTTACCTAGGGAAGTGTTAAAATTAATTGATAACTATACAAAATTGTAAATATGTATTTATTTAAAATGTATATATTACATTATATTCTGACTAATGACATGCGTCTACACCAGGGGTCCTCAAACTTGTAGATGTGGTGTGCCAAACCAATTTGCTAATATGGTTCGGGGTGCTTGCTACGCTGTAGGAAATATTTGAAACAATTCGATTCCAGGAGCAATGTATGCAGATTTAATGAATAGATGTCAAGAATGTAGATTTGGAGCTTCATATATTAATTTTGCATCACTTAAAGATATTTATAACATAAAAATAAAAATGTAACAATTACTTAAACACAAATACAAAATTAAAATTGTTCTTAAATTGTGTATCTTTCAACAAAACTTATTTAAATAAGAAATAAATAACATAATATTTAAGTATTCTTTTGTAATATAGTTAAATAAAAAATAAATATTTCAATGCGAACCTTGTCCCTGTGTACCACTCTACTTTATACCGCAAACTTGGGTTATAATTTGTGATTTTCCACATTTGACACGACTCAAAATATTTTTCTTCCATGAAAACATTTGTTAACATAGATATGTAAAATCAAAAGCAAAAGCAGAATATATGCATACAATCTTCTCTCTTCAGACTTTTTATATTTTTCAAGTAATGACATCTAGTAAATTAAAATAGGTGTCAATTTGTGGTTAGGGTTAGATTTCAGATTTTTTTTTGTAATTCCGGAAGTCTTGCATACCATAATTGACTACAATTCAAAGTTATCAACCTCCATTCACTCAGTGACAAAATTGAAGAGTGGTGTAGAATGTCACTGAAAATTGTACAGCGTGTCAAATGTGACACGTGAGCCATATTTAAATTCGAGGATATTTTTTATTTCCATTGTGGCTATCTTAGGGAAATTATTTTATGATTTATAAAGTCTGACGCGTGACTAAACACTATACATTTATTTTTTATAGAGAACATAATTCATAGTTCAAGCAAGGCATGCATTTTATTTCATAAATCATATGTATTTGTACATTATTTATAACACTACAAGATATGTTTTCTAAGCGAAACTCATTTTTCTATTGAAAAAGGACAGTTTTACAGATTATGTTCCTTAATTTATTCATGGAAAAAAAACATTAATTACATTAAGTTCATTTCAGACCCAAGAAAATGTTGTTAGTATATTCTTTTTAATGTTTTGATTTTCTTAGAAAGTGTCCTTCAGAAAATTAATTCTTCTTTTCATAATTCAATTTGCTTTACAATCAAATAAATCAGCAAGACATTCAGTAAAAAATGCGGTACGAATTATGACAAAATGTTTCTCAGATTTGTCGATTTAATTCTCCAATTTTTGTGGATAGATACTTTTAGAAACATTTAAAATATAAACGAAACAGATGAAATAAATTGCTTGATAAAAAGGATACTAAAGCAATTTGAAGCCTTGATAGTAAATATATAATTTCCAAGTTTGCTTTGTTAGCTGCCTGTATGAAAAAAATCTAGGATGCAGATACTTTTTAACATCAAGTTTATTTGTTGTGTTAACAAATGCATTATCTGTTATGAGAGAGTGGCACTTATATTTCTGTAGATTGTGAAGAAAATAATCACATCTTATTGATGGTTAGATTTAAGAATAAATCTATTATTAAGTGAATATATATATTTTTTTTACTAAAGAATATTAAAATGAAAGTGTTCTACTTATTTAGTTTTTACCATCAGCTTAAGGGGAAAAATTTCAATTTAATATTATTCGTATTATTAAACTGAACCAATTAAAATAGAAAAAAAAAACTATGAATCTTCTTAATTTGCATAGTAGCATCTGTAATAGATAGATTTTAATTTAAGAATTTAATATTTGTCAACGTGTTTCTTTCTATTTTCATAAGCACCTTTATATTTAAATGTTTTATTTAAATATTTCACACTACAAAAATCAAAAAATATGTATACTGTGTATAATTAGACTTAACACAATTACTGAAACCCATCTTCTAGAAAAATGTTTAAAAAAAAGTATAACGTGTCAAAAGATAATTAGTGGAAAATGACACTTTAAAAGGATCTTGAGGATCTTTTTTCATCTATTAAAAAACTCTAGGATTAATATTATATATATATTAGGTTGAGTGAACAGAGACTCCCATTTAATTATAGTAAAAAATTTAAATTTTATTTTATAACTTTGTCTTGTATAATCAATCAATTTTTTTAAAAACATATTTCATACATTGTTTCTATTCTGTAATACTAAAAGAGTCTTTAATATGTTGAGGTTTATATATATATAAGTCTCTGTGAAATGTTGTTTTTTCTTAAAGATAACAGTTTAATTAAGAGTGAGTGAGTAAATATTAACGTCGTACTATTCATCTACTCGAGGGCTTTTGTCGACGGACCTCGTAATTTTGAACCATGGTCAAGTGACAAGGACGGCACTTGAGCTTTCACCTCCCTCTCCTAACTTCCGCACCATGTCAACAGGAGGGCATGTAAGCTTCGTCAGATTTAACGTGCATCGCCATCCTACACGGCGGGTCTTCATCGGTACTTGGCTCGAACTCATGACACGACCCGACCAACAGTCCGCTAACTTGATCACTAGGCTACCGCGGCCACGTT
>BMAV01010427.1:66770-78878 GCA_019973955.1 Trichonephila inaurata madagascariensis
TTCTGTCCTATGTATATACATATTTATATTAATTGTAAATATTTGATGAAAAAGTAGCTAAAATAAGAAAGAAAAAAAATGTTAATTTAAGTAGGAATTGATTTAATTTTTTTTATATTACTGGTTTATATAAAAAGTTGAAAGAAAAAATACGATTTCTTAATACATTATGTGCTTTACTTTGTTATTATTAAGGAAGATATGGAATGCGTGTGCAATTAATAAGGTATTTGTAAAATATCATACTAAGTACACACGTGATCTCATTAAAATTTAAACTTTATTTTACTCACAAACATATTTATCTAAATAAAAATTTTCGCTGATTATTAAATATGTTTCTAAGCATTTGCGAAAATATTTATACAGGATCAAATCTCAAAAACACCTAAATTATATTGCAAAATACTTGTAAAAAGCAAAGTGTAGATGTGTTTCTTAAGAAATCAGAGTTGAACTTCATTGTGGTTTTGAAACTAAGTGCAATATTAACATAAACATTATCGGAAAGTTACTTACTTTTCAACAAACTCTATTTAAGACCTAAATAAAAAGAGATTTCAGTTGGTTGTTTTTGATTGATTTAGAACAGACGATATAAGGAAGAATAGTTTGGAAATTAACAAAAATTGCTAAAAAAAGAGTTCATCTTATATTAATTTTAAAAAAATTGTCCAATTTTCTGAAACAAAATGTTATTTTTGAAATATTAAAATACATTTCATTCTTTGATTATTTTCATGCAAGAAAACAGGAAGTGAATCATTTTTTTCTTAAGTATCGAAATGGGGCAGAATACAGAAATCATTCATAAAATGTTATGCTAAAAACACTCTAATCCATCGCATGCATACAATTGGGACAAAACTTTAAGGAGAAGTAGAAGACATCACAAGGATTCAGGTTTGTATAGCATCACATAATCAGAAATGTCTTCGTTCGGTGCTAGGTGACGTGGTTTACAAGAGCATTTAAGAAAACAGACGTGCATTACAGCAGTCATTTGAGCTGTAATCGTTAACAGAGAAGTGTGGAACATTTTAAAAACACTGACCTGGCAGATATGCTCGATTTACGGATTGGTAGAAGGAAATACATGAGCCACAGATAGAGTGTTTTGCTAAAGGTATCCACAGAAAGATGTACCGGACCGCCATATGTTTGCTGAATTACTCGCAGTTTGTCTGAATATGGATCCTTATGAGGTAACAGGCATATAGTGAGAGGAAGTCACGCCGTGGTCCAATGGGCCATGTTACCTAACAAATTTTGTTACATGAGTGGAACAAAATAGGTTGAATATCGTTAGGAGGAGGATACCGAGTTGAGAGTTAGAGTTACTCTTGGCTCTCCTTAACTCTTCTTATTACCTTATAATGATCCATAATCACACAAACTGTTATGCAACTTAGCTAATACCCGTCGAGCAATAGAATACAACTTAGCAAACATAATCGTTATGCTGCTCTTGCAATTCCTTCTGAAAATCCGTAAATCAGGAGTATATTTTCCACCTTGGTGTTTGTGTAATGTTCCATACTTCTCTGTGAGCGATGACAGCTCAAATGACGGTCTATCCCAGGTCTGTTTTCTTAAATGCTCTTGTGAACAAAGAAGACGCTTCTAACCATGGGTTGCTATACATACCTTAAACTTTGTGCTGTTCCCTAACTCCCCTTAAGGGTCGTTCCAATGATCCTGGGACACTCTGTATACAGCCAAGAATAATTTATAATAGAGCCTTAAAATAGTGTAATAATAAAACACTTAAAATATATTTTCTTTATGCAGACCAAGAGTCAATTTATTTTCCTGAATATCCCTCTTTAAACGGTGGTTTAATATTTATATGTTGCTGTATATTCACTTTCAGCACCCCAATTTGATTATGCTAATTCTATTCTTAGCTGTCTCTAATGTTTCACACCCTAACACAGCGAACTGTCTCGAATATCGTGAGAGTCATGGACTTTAATGATGATGAAAATGAGGACTGCAAATCAGTTTCGAATAAAAGAGCTTCCATTAAGTACTCCATCTTCTTTAGTGAGAGAGTAATGATTCCAATAGGTATATAAATTGATTTGATTTGGAAGCCCTCGTTTTACATTATCTTAATGATGGGTTGGGGTTCGTTTGACTGAGAGTAGTTATATCTATGTTTTAATTGAATAAGAAGACGTAAAAAACCCTTTTTGATTGAAAAATGAATAATGTTAATTATACCAAGGAAATGCTGATCAGATACGAAAAAAATTAGCTTGACCAATTTCTAAATATTTCCTTTCTCCAATAATTAAATAAACTTTCAGAAATATATAAAGAACACTGATAAACTACTTTTATCTTTTGTTTTGGCTCCTTTACAGTCTGGACCCCATACAGAAACTCCTTTAAACGTTAAGTAAGATGACGATTTGTCAAAGTCTACGGAAAATAATGCGATGTGTATTCGGATATATTTTAACTACATTTAGCAATGCTAATCAAATGCTGTGTCACTTATGTAATTTATTAATATAATTTTTGTTAACCGATTTAATTATATTATTTATATCTCATTCAAGAAAAGAAATACAAATAAGTTGCTTAGATAAATATCTACACCATACCCAAGAAAATTCATTTACAATGAAAACAATCACATTAAATGATAATTGGAATAAAGACAATAATGTTCAGAAGTATTTCAAGAAACACTTTGTTACAAATTTGTCATGAGTCTCCTCTAAAATGTGGAACTATATTCAAACCAAATATCCAAACCATTTTTTTTTCTTTTTTTGGCAACATTATATTTTACAACTATTATCTTTGTGATAATAGTATTATACAGATTTAGAATTTCGTTATTACCAATGTGTATATATCTTGATCGGGAAGCGGGATAAACTCCAGTACCACAAATCCAAAATCATGATCTCCAGAAAGGAGGGGGGATTCTCTACTATAAAAAATTACAGAACTTGCCAAATTCACTTGTTATAGTTGAAAAGTGGGAATTTTTTTGCATCAGTAATAATCGCATTATCCTCGCACCTCCCTGGGAGTTTATTTCTTCAAATTCATTCTTCTTGGATCTCTGCTCAACAAAAGAATCATTCTTGTTAAATTTAAAGTATATAAATTTAATGTATCTAAAATGTGGGAATTTTTATCCATAAGCTCTTCAACTCTTATTATTTGATTTTTGTAAAACCCGGATAGTGGATCTTAGTGGATATCTACTCAGAAAAAAAAAAGAACATTTATGCCAAATTTTAAGTTTGTAGGTCTAATAGCTCTTTAGATGAGTAAGTGAGTCTCTTTTCTTCTGTACATATGTAGGTAAAGGCAGAATCTCAATTTGAAAAAAAGATGCATATCAAGCTTTTTTTCACTGTTCTCTTTTCTGTTCATTTCCATAGAAACCCAAGTCATAAAATCCCTCCCTTCTCAATTCGAGAGAACATACCATGGGAGACAATGCACTTCTCCCTGTTGAACTCGTCTCAAGAAATGGAAGAAGTGGAGAGAGAAATGATATTAAATTTCCTATCACTATTCGGAAAAGTTTCTACTGGATAGAAAAGTCGTTGGAGGTTCCCAGGAGAATAATGCGGAGAAATCTTGGAATGGTAATGCAGCTTTTGGGGAAAGGAATCACACTCTTCTTTCTTGATGAGATACGGGATCACAAAAAGGATTCAATGCTTTCTTTCCTTTTCATACAGGGTTTTTGATTTATGGCAGTCTAAGGAAGATTCATGAACATTTTGAGTCTCAGATATTTTATATACAATTGATGATTTTAGATGATTCTATAATCGCATCGATGGAGTCTGATTTCTGAGTCAGTATAATACTTAAAGTATCCGACTACCCTAAAATCATAAACTTTGCAAAAATATTGGTAATTGTCTTATAGGCCATATTATTAGCTTTGTAAAAATACCAAGTTTATTATTTTCCATTTACTAGAACAAATACTACAAGTGTTTAAGTAAAAGCAGATGCCACTACTTTAAAAAGATGTCATACTTTAAAATGCATTTCAATCGAAATGTGTTTTTCTTGAGTGCTCAAACGGGGACAGTGATTGCTCAAAAAGTTTTTAGAATAATTCACTGAATTTTTTTGTGCATATTTTGAGTAAAACAGAAGTGTTTTAACCTTCAGATTTACCAATCCTTGTTTTATTACAAAATTTACAGTCCCTATTGTAAATTAGGGTCAGGAGGGGGAAAGTGGGGGTATATTGAAAAACACCTGTTTTCTCTTTTTAAATAAAGATATTTTGTTATTTCTTTTTCAGAGACATATATTGAGACTAAAATAAATATTTTCATTTTAGTTTCTGAAGTTGGCAACAAGTTTGATGTTTATTAAGTTGCTTGGTATGCTGATTGCAAAAGGTATATTAGTTTAGGCTGCTGGTAAATTTTCTTCTAAAATCAGTATTAAATGGCAAAAACTATTAATATTAGTTCAGACTGGAGAACAATATTTAAAGAAAAGATCTACATAAAAAGGTAAGAATAAATTTTATAATTCTATTTGACATGAGTTGTTTTTTAAGGTGGGGTAATTTGGGGGTATAGTTAGACTTATAGCTCAGTGATATATGATAAGGGTACTTTTTACCTCTACGTTAACTTTAACAAATGTCTAATGCTCTGAATTTTATAATAAAATGACTAAAACAATTAATTTACTTAGTATTTATTCACTAGGTAGTAACTTTAATACTGAAAATGTTTTTTTATTTTTGAAATTTTTACTTTTTAAATTAGTATAGGAAGAAAGGAATGATTGAGAAAAAACTGAATATGTTATAAGTAGGTACTAATAACACTTTAAATTACTGTTAACATTAATTTTTAGATTGTCTTTTATAGTTCGAATATGCCAAGAAATTATATTAAGAAAACCAGTGGCCCAAGGTAAACTAAAGATGATCTAAAGAAAGCTGTTTTTATAGAAGAGATGTATACACCTTGTTGAAACTTATTTGACAACAAATAAGGCATCTTAGCTTCTTTTTCCGAATAGAAAACCTGGCGTTGATTGGATGAGAGGATCTGAAAGCGGTGGAAAGAGGAACTCAGTAAGAAAAATCTGAGTAAGTAAGGCAAAGATCATGGGTAGAGGTTGAGTACCGGTCAAAAAGTCAATCATCTTAATTCATTGGACAAGTGGTTGAAATTAATGAGTTACATAAAATATCTGACCAAGTCACCCATTGGGGTTCTATTACACGTTTCCTGCTCTTGATGATGAAGACTGTGTAGAGTTCAGTGATATATATGACGCATAATACGTAAACCTAATTTTGATAGCCGTGGACCATATTTCCTTAATTAAGGTATCCGACTACGTTCGGAACCGTGATTTCGCAAAAGCGTGTAAATGGATAATATTTATGATATTTAGTATCACTTATATTAGAAAATGTATATAAAATTGTTTTAAGAATAATATTACAATAAAAAATTATTTAAGGACAATATTTTGACAAAAAATGAACATAGAATGACCCATCTTCAAAATAGTTTCTATTATAATAATATTTTGCCTGTATATAGCTCAGATTTCTGTACAGAGGCTCAACTAGAATTTTTGAAATATGTAACTTAGAAGTGGGTTTATCCATGTTTTACGACAACAGAGGGGAGAAATTATAAGGAAAAAAACGCTGGTAATTATTTCAATTGGTTATAACTCTGAAAATAATGTGAATTTTTCAAAAACCATAGTTGAGCCTCTCTACAGAGGTCTGAGCTATATACAGGCAAAATATTATTATAATAGAATCATTTTTCACAAAAGGAGTATATTTTGAAAAAAGGTTATTCTAAGTTAGTTTTTTGCAAAAATAATGAATTTAATTTAATTTTTTTGCCAAAATGTCCTTAAAACAATTTTATACATGTATTCTAATCTAAGTGACACTAAATATCATGAAATTTATCCATTTATGCGCTTTTTTAAAATCACGGTTCCGAAAGTAGTCGGATACCTTAAATAATATTTAATTCTTTTTGCTCACATTTGTACTATTAAATATAATCAAGACATATTTATTTCAGTGTATTCTTTTTTCAAAAAGAATATCTACATATTTTTATTTAAATATGCGCCAATTTTAAAAGTACCTCAACTTTCTCCCACCATGCGTTAAATTGGGGGATCAAAACATGCTCTTTCAAATATATCACTATGAGAAAACAATCTAACAAAATTGAATAACTATGCTTCATGTTTAATCTATATATATACAATGCATATAAAATGCATCAACAGTTTCATTAAAATTAATTTAATAGTTAGATTTTAGGGCCTTCTCTAGAAAAAGCTTGATTTTACTCCCCACTTTCCCCCACCTGACCGTATCACTTTTTTCTTACTCAATTTCATATAATAATGGAATTAAAGTGCTCTGGTCTTTGCAACAATTAAAATATCTCATTTTGAAGGTAATTTCAGATATGAATATCGAATCAAAACATCAAAATCGAAAATATAAAAATTTGTTAATAAACTTTTTGTACAGAATGGGCCTCATTAATGCATTTTTTTCCCATTTTAGTAATAATAATGTTTTTGTCTCTTCTTAGTTTTAGCATATTTATCATAAAATGTACTAAAAATCCCCATATCTCCATTTTTTTAAAAACAAAAGTTGTCGCAAATAATCGGATCTCTTAAAGCAGGGTAGCTCCAGAAGTAAAATTTAATAGTGACGCTATTTGAAAAGATAAATTAATAATTGTTCTTTGGATTAGGAATTTTAAATGCATATAAAAATGCTGCTATTAAAATTAGATGACGTTTAGTTATCGAAATCCTTAACACCACTGCAAGTAAGATTTAGCAAGTAATCTCGACTTACACCTTATAATCAAGCTCAGTTAATCTTTTGTTAACCATTTAAGGGCCACAAAAGGCTATTTAAAGAATAACGGAATTGACGTGCGCTGTCTATATGTAGAAAATCTTTACATACATATGAGGTACATTTTATCGTTCTGTGTTAAAGGTAATCATATTGATGTGCCTGAATTTGGATAATGAGGTGCCAATTTATGCGTCATCCTCGTCTTAAAACTGTAGTTCAAATTTATGCCACACATTACGTGTGGTTAGTGAATGTTTCGTTAAGTTAAAAATAGTCAGATGGAAACTTTAAACAAATAAACAACTGCATGCATTTTTTAAGGTTTTTACTGCTAGAATTTTCATACCTAATTTAATAAGGTTTGCATGATTTATTCATATTAGACCGTTCTCCAGATTTTTTTTAAGAAGTTTATTTAACAATAATTTTTTTTTAAAGTATCAAAAATTTTAATTTCTCTCCTCCAAAAAGAGAGAGAGAGTGAGATCATTCTTTTTTTCCTCTTTAAAATTATCTTAATTTCATTTTCAGAAGCTAATTTTTCATGGTATTGTTCCATAAATTTTAGATATTTCCATTTGTATCCTTCGGACATCAATTTATCCTCTACAGAAAGTCATTAATGTTCAATTTTTAGAAACTAGATTTAACAGTAATTTGTCTTGGAAGCAATAAAATTTTTCATTTTTATTCCATCAAACATATATATCTCCAAATGTATCACGTCTCAACTTTGAAAGACGCACTGCTTATATATAAAAATATATCCCCCAAGGAATGAATTGTAATACGATTTTACCTTAATATATATTTACGATATCATCTACATAAGGATTAACTGGTATGAGGAATACATTTTATGAAAATATCTCCTTTATTTCTGAATAAAAATTAAAACCTTACGGTGCCACGACGTGTTCATAAAAATCATATTTTATGCTTGTGCTTTTCATATTTTACATTTTAAGCGCATTCTGCTGCATGAAAATTTATTAATGAGTTGAATAGTCTTAATATTTAATAAATAAACTGTGAAAAGAACGAGATATTCTCTCTTTCTCGCCTAGAGATGTGGGAGGAAGGGAGGGAAGACCAGCCATATCCAAAAAAAAATTTATTTATTGAACCTACGATTAGCAACACAATTCAAGTACAATAATTTCAAAGAGAAGAGATTTTCTCAAAGTAAGCAATATGTGAATTAATGATGAGATACGCTTACTGTGAGAAGATTCTAGATCAAATCTACTTTCCAGATAGTTCCATCACTAATTAAACTGTAGTGACAAATCATCACTTTAAAACTTACACTTCTTCAAAATCTGAAATATACTATAAAATTGAAATATATCTGATCAGTAGCTATATCTCCTCACTTTCTCCCCTCTGGCTTGAAAACTTATGCTATACATAGCCGACCAATTTTACGTAATCCAGGTTTCTTCTTTAGAGGGTGGGTTGTGAATAAACTCAAGTTGATAGACCAAAGATTTCTCAAGAGGATTATATTAATGAAAGGGCGCGTATAGATCCATCATAACTGCAAGACCAATCACTGGTTATTAATGGGAATAATATGGTTCTATAGGGTTCTTGATTAAGATGCTGTAAAAGTTGTTATCTCAGGAACGAATAAAGAGCACTTTTTGTGCACCATCCTAGATGTTCGTGTGTGCTCTTTCGTTTATATTTGTTGTTCGTTAATGTGTGTAACATAAAAGAGCATCTAAAATACCAATCTCCTCGTCAATCCTTATCAACATATATATATATATATATATATATATATATATATGTCTTATTCTATACAAAGAAGAGATAACATCTAACAATCACATTCGAAAAACACATAGACAGTAGGAAAATTACACAATGAAGGAAATATGAGAAACCGAGATTAAAAATTATAAAATGGATGCTGCAGTATTATAAACATTGCTGACTTAGGACAACTAATATATAAAATAATTTATATAAAAGTGGGGTTGAACATGTTTTTTGGCCAGCCAACCTTCCCCCTTTATGTAAATAATACTGAGCAAAAACCTATTGAAAGTAATGGATAGGAATATCCTAATCCATTACAAGATAGAGGTAACTTACCTAAAATTTGCACTTAAAAATGCAGATCCCGGGCTAAATCTGAGTGCAATAAATAAGATATTGCCAGATTCTGGACCCTAATGCAGATTTAAAAATGTGAATGGCTGAAATGTAGCACTTAACAAAAGCATAAAAAGCATGGAAATAAAAATTAATAAGAGAGTTAAACACAAATTTATATATATATTCAGGGCATGTAATAGTTAACTTGATAATTTTTGTAAGTGTAATCTGACATTTTAAAATATTGACAGCGATTGTAAGAATCTCAGTTTATTATGTACTTGCCCCGTGGTAGGAATGATTAGTTTAAGAATTGTTATTATTGCTGTTAATGTATGCAGAGTAGTTATTAATTTAATTACATATACAAGATACTGTATAAAAAAGTGCTTATAGAAATGAAAGTATTCGGTAAATCTCACCTATTACATCTGATTTTTAAAGTTGACCCCTTAACGTACTAGAGTCCACAAACTTATTGTTTTTAGAACAATTTGCCGTTTCTAAGAAAGAGATTATTACGAGAGCTTGTCAGTTTCCGTGAAGTTTTGACATAAATAGGTGGTTTTTTGGTAGCTGGAGGATCCTATTTCTTGAATATTTTCTCCTAAAAACTTCGAAAAGTGAAGGGGGATGAACGTTCTACACATATATCCACCCTTCACTCAAAAAATGCAAGTTGAATTTCGTTGTTTACCAGCTTCCGGAAGATATTTAATAAAGAAAAATGAAGAGTTAAACTTTTCTCATGTTTCATAAGATAGACTTTTAAGTTCAATTGAAATAATTATCATTTTTTTTGGAGTTTTTTTAATAACATTGCATGCATATATATTACTTCAGTTTAGCATTCATTCGAAGCATTCAAGTTTAATTATTGTGCATGATATGTAATATAAAACTTAGAGTTTTAAAAATCTATCTGAGGGATTCAGAGAACGTGATTAATAATGCATATTTAATTTCTTAAGACATGCAGCTGTCTTTAATTTAACTTAATGTGTGACACTTAATATTAATATTTTTTATTTTATTTAATCATACACATTACCACCATTTGCCCTTGTTTACATAATTATCTAACTTTTTTCTAAATTACTAATTCTGGTTTTGTATTTGGACTTTTTTAATCACTTTCATTCCAATTATTGCTTTGATATTTTCTACCAATAACGCGTTGTTGATTTCCCTAAAGAATATATTAAGGGCTATTTTTTGTGTTGATTCTTTACAGTCGGTAACTGAACAATACTGCAAGTACTGTAAATATTACATTTTTATACTCTTGAATTATATTGACTTAGTACAAAATAATTTATTACCAAAATTCTTCTTGACATTCCATAATTATATTCCCTCTTTTAAATTTTATTTAAGTCTAGTAATATAGACAAATAAAGGCTTAGGATTTATCCTTAAAATCTTTTCTAACCTCTCAATATTATCCCAAAGTCTTAAAATTTGCTAATGTGCCATTTTGGGTGGATAATCCTGTCATTTTAGCTTCCTGAAAGTTAGATTTGAAGTAATTCAGTTTAATATTATTGATTCATATAAGAAACTCATTGAATATGGGAACACTACTCTAATTTATATAATTATAAATAAGAAATTCGGAGGAATTTCTGTTAGGTGAAGATTACAAGAGTTAGGGATGGTATCGTTCGAGTAGTATATGAATTCTCTACCTTATTCTATAACATTCCGCATGTCGTCCTTCCGGTATAGCGGTTAGCGACGCTGACTGTTTTGCCGTAGGTCTGAAACCCGGAGAAGGTGTGGATGTTTGTAAATGTATAGTGCATTTGTGGCATGGGGGCTCTCTAAATAGCCAACGAGCCGCAAGTCCTCTCGTGAGGTTAGTAGAATAGGAAGAGAGGTCGGAGAAGTCTAGCTACCCTAGGGTGTTCTCCCTCAATATTGGGTTGGAACTGAGCTAAATAGTACTGTCACCTGGATGGTGCTCAAGCCTACGGATGACGACAGGCCTACATGTAGCCACCTTGGCATGATGAATTTCGTGGGCCTAGATCTGACGCAGTTGACATCAGGTTTCATAAGGAACAACGAAACATAACATTCCATTCCATAACTAATTATACGTCATGTACAAAGGCTGGTGCACTTTAAATTTGTCCTCAAATTGGTAGTTTGGAGAGTGGGATGTCATCTCAGGTGACATACTCGTCACTTGACCGAATATTAAATCAGCGAAGTTCCCCTTTGTTGCCAGTTTTCGTGTTGCTTTAAAATAAAACGATAATAAAAAAATAGATGAAATCAAGTAACAAACAGATTGATTGGAATAATGAATGATGTTGTTCCTTAAATATATTTCTCATTCATTTACTACTGTGAAGTAGCTTGATTAAATGTTTAAAAAATAACTTACTCTTAGAAACAACCCGCGAAATTCTGGAAAATTTGATAGATACCAGGATTCGTCTTATTTCGACAGAAAATTGAGACAATTTTTGTAATTTCGAACTGCAGGCAAGAAGAAAAAAATGACATCTAAAATCTCACTCTCCAAAATACTATACATACCGTTAACGACAAGCATAAATTGTAGTTACTCGACAGGTTTACAACGACATAATGACTTAAACATTTCGCGCCATTGGTACTGTGACCCTTCCGAAGTTAGGAAAGAGGCGTCATGTGTGAGGTGACTTCCCTATTACTTGATTCAATACAAAGACTGCTCCATGTAGAACGAGAACCACCGATGATAGCGCAAGACTCCATGAAAGATACAATTATAATTATTTATTGACACGACTACAGCTACGCTAAATGTAAAAATAACTGCAATGGAAAATTTTAGGTTTTTGGACTAATGGTAAGCATCAAGTGAATACAGATCTCGAAGATCTCTTTGATATTCACGGAGTTTTTAAAGATCTACTTTTTTTCCAGCATTTCTTTTTATCTTCCCACCAAAAGTCGCATTGTGAAGTTGTGAAGTTTGGATTTTATAAGTGTTGAGCTGTTGGAATAGTATCAGATGAAGAAAAGGTTTAGAAAAGTGTTTTTAGATTCATCAGTCCTCAATTGTAGAGTAAAATCTTTAATTTTTTTTTTATATTATATTGATTCCTGTGTTGTGTGATTGAATTATATAT